>NW_004624909.1:484447-515464 GCF_000247695.1 Heterocephalus glaber
CATTCTGGGAGGCAGAGGCAGGAGGATCACAAGTTTGAGCCCTGCCTGGGCAATTTAGTAACTTAGTGAGACTCTCTCTCAAAATGAAAAATAAACCAAGAGAAGTAAACAGAGGAGTGAAGTGAGTTGCCCAAGGTCACACAGGAAGTTACCTTCCCTTTTTTTTTTTTTTTTGGTACCGAGGATAAAACTCAGGATCTTGTGCTTGCAAGGCAGGCAGTGGCACCACTGAGCTAAATGCCTGGCCCTTCATCACTCTCATAGTCCCAACTGAGACCATAGCAATCTATTGTTTTTAAATGCTCAGTAGCACAACTTTTTTCAGTTTGAAATACAGGTAAAAAGCAGAAGGAGCAGCCAGAGCCTGGGGATGGGGGAAGAAAGGCCCTTTTTGGGGCTCCTGACCTGTTTGGAGAAGGAGTCCTCGAGCTCTGTGATGTCATTAGAAAACTCTCCAGATGTGGTGACAGAGCTTCCACCACCATCGATGCCCCCACCACAGGAGCCTCCATAGGGGAGCCCCCGTTCAAGCCGGTGGCTCCGGGCACCAGCCATGGCACCCTCGTCCAGCGAGGCAGGCTTGCCCTCGAAGTACGCAGGGTTCTGTGCCTTCTCGTACTCCTCAAAAGAGAACTGCATCCGCATGTTAGAAAGGATGATGCGGCGGGACATGCGGCTCTCTGAAGCTGAACTTCGTAGCCGCTCAAAATTCTTGTTCATGCGATACTGGCGGAAGGCTGTCTGGATGGTCCTGGCAGCCCTGCGGCTCAGGAAGGAACCCCCATATTTCCTCTCCAGCATTTCCACCTGGCAGGGAGAGCCAAAGGGAACAAGGTCAGAAAGTCACCACAGCCTCATGGCCCTGGGCCCTTCAAGCACACCCCAACTCGAGTCACAGCTAACTGCTGACAGTCACCCAAAAGTGCCAGGCTGTGTGCTCAGTGCTATCTTCTCACTGGAATCTCAGACAGCACTGGTTCCATGGGATTGGGCCATGTTATGTTTTTTTATTTACAAGCAATATATGTTGATTATTCAAAAACAGCAAAAAACCTAGAGCAGCCAAAAAAGAAAAGGAAGAAGTAAATGGAGAGTAAGAAGTTGCAGGAAAGAAGAGAGAGAATGAGAAGAAGAGAATGAGAGGAAAAGAAGGAAGGAAGGAAGGAAGGAAGGAAGGAAGGAAGGAAGGAAGGAAGGTTGGATTGCCTAAAACCCAATATCTAGCCCAGTGATGGCAAACCTTTTAGAGCTTTCAATGATACAAACAACCCACTGTGGCACGTTTGCCACAGGTTTGCCACCACTGGTCCTAGGCAATACCATAATTAACATTTTGGTACAGTATATGTCCTTCCAGGTTTCTTTATTACTAAATGTAGGGTTTTGTCCTCCCCTTTGTTGTTTAACTAAACAATATATTGTATCATATGTGAAACTGTCAACTTATGTATGTTCTTCCTCCATTAGATTGTTTTTGAAGAGTGAGTGCAGGTCTCATTCATCTTTATGTCTCCAGGACCCAGGCATGGAGCTCAATAATGTTTGCTGAGTGAATACTAGACTCCGTGGATAGGTGGTGAACGAATGAGTCTTCTGAAGCACGAAGGGTCCTAGAATGTATTCTTTTTTTTGGTACTGGGGATCAAAATTGGGTCCTTGTGCTTGCAAGACAAGCGGTGGAACCACTGAGCTAAATCCCTGGCCCCCTAGAATGTATTCTTCATCTCCAGTTTCACTATCTCTCCCTGAATATCACCCTCCCACATCCCAACCCCTCCCTTGGCTCTCTCTTTCATCCCACTCCCATACCTAATGAGAGAGCCATCCCTTCAGTACCTTCTTATCCTGCAGGTCTGTGGAGAGTTCATAGCTGTCTGATAGGGCCTTGGAGCGCTTTATCTCCTCTTCCTCCTGCTTCCTCAGGGCGACACTGGCTGGCTGGAGGCGTGCCCGCTGAGCCCAGGGAAGGCCCACCCCAGCAGGAGGGCCCCCCATGTGGCTGCTGGTGGCAGGCAGCTGGCTCAGCCGGTAGGGGGGTTGGCTCCCAGGGCTATCAACCGCTGTGCTGAGGTCACTGCCTGGGGCATCACCCTCCACACTGTGGGGATGAGATTAGATGAGCCAGGATACAAGAACAGGACAGAGGCCTGTTGAGCTGGACTGAAACTGAGTAGGCCAGATTTCCCACCCCCCACCTTCCCCTGCTTCCACATAGAGACCCCAACACTTAACAGCCAGAGAGGAGTCCTAGTCTCAAGCTGACCCTCATGGTCCCCACAGTCCCCTCCCTTCAAGCCCCCCTGCTTTCCCAGGCCTATCCTCACAGCCCCTTCCCAGTAGAGGTATATCTCTACAGCCCCATCCTCTTGGATGTCTCACCCACAAGCTCTGCCTTCTCACAGTCTTGTCTCCAGTTCTACTCACCCATCACAGCCTGGTTCCCTCAGACCAGTCTCCTCCCAGTCCTGTCCTCTCAAGCTCTTTTTTTCCTAACAGTTCCTGCCCCCTAACAGCTGGAGTCTCAAATTCTCCTTCCCCTTAATGGGCTAGTTCCCTCCTCCCCAGACTTCTTCCCCTTCCAGATCCATCCCCTCACGGACCTGTCCCCAACACAGTGCCTGTGATGCTGTGATTTTCCTCCTAGTGCCACCCCCAGCACTACCCTGGACCAGCTGCCATGGAATACCGCCTTCCCCCCAGTCCTGTCCCCTACACCCTGAAACCCACCTGTACACCTTGCCCTCCCAGGATCTCGCCTCCCTGCCTAATCTAACCCTGCCCCTGTCTGTCGCCCCTGCCCTTGGCAGCCTGGAGTCCCAAACCGGCCAGTCCCCAGGGTTCCCCAGCTGCTGCTCCAAAGGCAGGGCTAGGGCTTGGCCTCCCAATAGTGGGAGGTGCCTCCCATCTAGCATCCTCACAGGTAAAAAGCTGCCCTACGGGGCAGCTTCCTTTTTCTCCTCATGGCCTCCTCGGCTCAGGTGGGGAACGAGGCAGGAGTCTCAAGATCGAGGAGTGGCAGGAGCTGGGCCCCAGTCTGGCCGGCCCGGTTACTCAGAGCTGTTTTTCTGCCAGACCTGCTCCCACGGTGCCATGGCAACCAGGCTGCCAGGGAACCCAGGTGTCGAAAGAGCCCCGGCGCCCTAAGCTGAGGAGGCAGGCATGGTCAGGAGCCACAGAGGTAGGGAGAACCCAGGAGGCGAAGAGCAGGCAGGTGAGGCATGGGTGGGGATGGCTGGGACCAGAGAATGGTCTGTTTCTGGGGGGCCCAAGGTTAGGGAGGTCTTGGCTGGTGAAAGGGTTAAGGGGCCACTTCCCAGCCCCTACTTGGCAGAGGCCAGGTAGGGTAGGTGAAAGAGGTTTCCTCTGTTCTGGGGACTGGGTATGGTGAGGAGGCTGCAGACATGAGGCTGGGCCCTGAGCTGTGGTGGAACCAGATTCTGCCCTGTGGGAACTTCAGCCCTCCCATTGCTCATCCTCTACCCTCCTGAGTGTCAATCTGCAACTGCAAAACATTGCCCAATACTGCTCTGGACAAAGCAGAAACAGACTAGGGACCACCCACCACCCCACACTCCCACTCTGGGCCTCAGAGACTCCTGATGTCACCCTCTATGGGTCAGATCAACCCCCCTCCCCAAATTGAATATGTTCCTCTCCTCTCTCTTAGGCCATCACGATCCCCTACACATACACCTCTCAAACCTCTCCCCTCCTACACAGCTCAAGCCTAGCTATGATCAACCATCTCCTCTAATCATGAACCATCCAGAGCTGCTATCACCCAAGTTCCTCATTGTGGCACTTGAGGCCTCTCCAAGATAAAACAGACAATGCATATAGAGCACTTAATACATTCATTTAGGCACTATTTTTACCACCTCATGCTTACCAATAACTTGGTTATCAGTAACTTGTTTACTCTTCCAAACAACCACATGAGGTAGGTATTGTTACTTATCTTCATTTTACACATAAAGAAACTGAGGGCCAGAAAGGTTAAGTGGCATACAGACGGTCACACAGCTACCAATGATACACCCAGGATTCAAATTCAGGCTGACTCCAAAGCCCACCGTCTCAAACATTAAGCCATACTGCAGGGTTGGCTGCCATCCCTCTACTCTACCCACCCTGGCCCAAATCCTGTTTCTCCCCAATGCTCCTCAGCTTTCCACCTCCAAAACTGCTCATATACTACCTTCCACCTGCACTGCAATCCCCATCACCTCTGCCATGTGCAATCTGCGAAATCCCCCACATCCTAGTTCTATCAAGATTCAGGGCATATATCACCACTAAGAAGCCCTCCTGAATCCTGCTGCCAGCCTGAAACTATTGCTGATCCTGTTCAGAGCTCCCACACGCAGCACATGGCTGTCCTTCTTTTTATGGCACAGATTAGCTTTGGCAAAGCGTGACAGCTATTTGTGTACAAGACTTCCAGAATCCCAGCACAAGAAGAAAATTTGGTAATCTAGCTAACATAGAGCACAGAGCCTGGACCAAAGTAGGTGCTCAATATAAGCTTTGGGCCTGAAGGAGTCAGGGAATGTTCTTAGGTGACTGCTGAAATAAAGCTCTCACCTGAACTTGTACCAGAGTCTCTAGTATGTTGTCCATCCTGTAGCCAGAGAGAGCTTTCAAAATGTGAATCTGACCATTTCACTCTCCCTTGAAAACTCTTATGCAGCTCCTCATAATTCACACAACGAACAGCAACTGAGCACCTTCTATGCAGGTGCTAGGTGCTAGAAACATAAAAATGAGCAAGATGCACAAGAGTGTTCCCTCAGGGAGGCAATACTGTAGTGGGGAAACAGACTATAAACAAACAAACAAACAAGCAAGCAAACTTATAATTTCAGATAGGGATAAGTACTAGGAAGGAAAATAAAGCATAGTACTAAAAGTGCTGTTTTTTTAATACTAAAACAAAGTGCTGTTTTAGAGGTAGTAGTCAGGGAAGGTGCTCCCCCCGCCCCAGGAAATGGCATATAAGCAGAACGCTGATGGAAAGCAAGGAGTGAGCTGTCTAAGGCAAGAGTACAAAGGGTATAGCCAGTGCAAAGGTCCTAAGGTAGAACTGTACTTGGCATGTCTGAGGAGCAGTGAAGAGGCTGGTGAAACTTGAACAGAGTGAACAGTGGAATAGAGACAGAAGATACATAGAGAGGTAATGAGAAACAAATTGTGAAGGACATTGTGCCTATAATAAAGACTGGCTTTCATTTGAGGTTAACCAAGGAGGGACGTGGCCTCACTTAGGTTTTATAGGAGTCACCACCTATAGGATAACTTCCAGATTCCTCACTATGGCCATGGGTGGCCCTCCTGACCTGACCTCTTGCCCCATAACCCCAACCTGGCTACCTCTTGCTCACCCTTCAACATTTAGCTCAGGTGTGCCCTTCCATGCCTGCCTACCTCCTCCACATAGGCTGGCTTACAGGCCCTTCCTCTGTGCCACTATAGTGCTTTGCAGTCACTTTTATTCCTAGGCCAAGGGCATCAATTAGTTCACTGAATCCTTGTAACTTACTAAGGCAAGTAGCATTAGCCTTATTGTATAGATAAGCACACTGAGGCTCAGAGAGGTGATGTAAACTCACTCAGGGTTACACAGCTCTGAAGTGAGAAAACCAGGATGCAAAGCCTAGATCCTAGGCTTTTTCCTTCTCTCTCTCTTCTCTCCACCCGTCCTCGCCCCCACTATTGAGGATTAAACTCAGGGCCTTGTGCATGCTAGGCAAGTGCTTTACCACTGAGCTTTATCTCCATTTATTTTTTATTTTATTTTGAGACAGGGTCTCAGGAAGTTGCTTAGGCTGGGCTTGAATTTCTGACATCACACACTGCATCCTCCTGAGACTACAGGCATGTGCTGTTGCCTGGCTCAGGCTGTCTTCTCATGACATCTCATTGCCTCTCCCCACTCCTGACTCTGTGCTGCTCCCAACTCTCCACTTGAGGGCAGTTCTTCCCTTGAGAGCTCACCCCATTTTGGTTGCAAAGGGAACAGTGGCAGGGATATTAGGATGTCATCATAGCCTCCCATGGGAGGGCCTGAACAAAAAAAAAAGAATGTTTGAGGGTTGCCTCTGACATCACACACTGCTGAAGAAATGGGAACTGGGGATGTGGAATTCCTCATCACAGCCTCTCACTTAGGAAAGGTGAACACATGGAAAATTGTTCTCTCTCTCTCTCTCTCTCTCTCTCTTTCTCTGTACATACTGTAGAACAAGAAGCTGGGCAGGCCTAGGCTCAGGTCCTGGATATCATTTACCAGCTGTGTGAGCCTGAGTGTATCATTTTATTTATCTATACCTCAGTCTGTCACCTGTGCAGTGCTGGAACAAATGCAATTCCCTCTTTGGATTCCTGGACTTCAAAAAAGGCAGGGGAGACCCTTTTCTTTCTGGATTCCACCCAAATAGGATCAAAGCACATCCATGTACACACACACACATACACACAGCATGCATGCATTCATACATGTATAGGTAAAAAAAAGTAGATATATCTAATGGCCAACAAACCTAGAAACAAAAACACAAATCCACAACTGTATACCTGTATACATGCAGATATGCCCACATACAGATATGCCCACATACAGATACAAACACAGACCCCCCCCCCCACACGCCCTAGTGCCCGTGTGCACTGTCTGTTGGACTCTCCTATGGGGGAAAATGAGAGCGTCCTCTGCAGAGGGGGATATAAGCCATGTTACACAAATAACCACAGTATAAAGCAGAAAGTTATCAGGGCTGGGAACACAGGAAGTGCTGGGGGAGTGCAGGAGAGAGATCCTTTCTGCTTGGGGGTGGTTGAGCAGAATAAAAATAAATTCACAATTACTGCACACCTTCCCCATGTCAGGCATTTTCCACACATTATTTAATCCGCATGGAAAACTTGAGGTAAGAATTAGGATTCCTGTTTTCCAGAGAAAGAAAAAAAGCTTCCAGAGGGAAAGCGACTGCCACAGATCTCAGAGCTACCAAGTGGCAGTATGGAGATTCAGACCCCAAAACCTGTGCCAACCCTCCTGCTGCCTTGAAGACTTCCCGGAGGAGGACACTGGTGGACTGGCCTTGCCTAGGAGGAGCTAAGGGAGATGAGGACTGAGGGAACCTTGTGATCCAAGGCTCTAAGATGGGAAGAGGCAGAAGGAATGATCCCTAGGGTTTGGTACTGGTCTGCCTGTGGTGAGGGGCACTGACCCTCCCTGGATTCAGCTTCTAATGGGAAGTCTTCTCTTTCTCCTTCCTTTTATTGGCACTTCCCGGAGCCAGGCAGCCCGCAGGGGATGGGATCATGATGCAGTTGCTATGGAAATGAATGGGGGCTGTTGCCATAGATATCATAAGATGAGGGCAAGAGGAATCCCCATGACAACTTAGGCTGGAAGGGGGGACTGGAAGTGAGAGGAAAGAAAACAAGACAAGGAGGTCAGAGCACCGAGATGGGGCCAGGGGTTTTGGGCTGTGGAAGATGACTGGGTAAGATCAGAGCCAGCAGTGGGTTACGGCGTGTCTCTGTGTGTGTCTGTGTGTGTGTGTGTGTGTGTGTGTGTGTAGGGACAGCAGTCACTTCTCCAACAGCTCTTCTGCAAGCTGTTTCTGCTGCCCAATCTCAGTGCCACAGGGATTCCAATCCTGAGCCCATTCTGGCTTGGCACAGCGGCTGCCAGGAGAAGAGGTTACCTAAAGGGCTGACTGGGTAGACAGTGGGCAAACACAGAATTTGGGAGCACAAAGACCTTGGTTTGAATCATGGTTCTGCTTCTTTATGGCCCTAAAAATAAGAGCTCTCATTTATTGAGTGCCTCTTTTTTGTTAGGCCTAGCAATTGTGCAATGTCTGGGTTGTTCCTTCTGAAGAAGATAACACAGAAAATAAAACTGAGGTACAGAGACATAAGGAGTAACTTGCCCAGTCACAGAGCTCAGCAGTGGTAGAGCCAGTATTCAAACAAAAGTATATCTGAACACACGGGGCTGGAGTGGTAGCTCAGTGGTAGAGCACTTGCCTAGCATGGGTAAGCCACTGTGTTCCATCCCCAGTATGGCAAAACAAGTGTATCTGAACACAAAGCTCATGCCCTTCCTGTTCCAGGCACTGGGCAGCCCTTCCAAGATACAGTCCTTGCACTCTCCATCTCCCCAGGGGCCCTTCCCACAGTGGCAAGCAAGGGGCCAGACACTGGGTAAATATTTGTGGAGTGGGTGAGTGAGGAAGCCACCCAGGAGGAAGCAGGAAAGACTGAAGTTAGATGTGAGCAGCTCATGACTGCAGTGACTTGTGGATTTGGCTAGTCAAGAGTAGTAGACCTGGGCCGGGGAATTTGGTTAATTGGTTCCACCGCCTGCCTCGAAATCGGAAGGACCTGAGTTCGATCCCTGGTACCCGCCCCCCCCAAAAAGAGTAGTAGACCTGCAGAGCTAGTGAGAACTTTATGAACCACTCCATTCCACAGATCCAAGTTGAGGCCCAGACAGTCAAAATGAGTTCCCCAGGGTTCCCCAAGATGAGAATCCGCCCCCTTCTAGGCCACTCTGAGCCTCAGATACAACATCTACTCCTTCCCATCCTGTCCCATAAGATCCAAAATATCACCAACAGCAAGCGCCTTTCAATTTCTAGACTATGGCAAATTTACCCACATTTCCATGTTTGTGCTGACACACTTCCTTTGTTCTGCCCCGAATCCCCTCACTCTCCCCTTCACCCCTGGACTTGATTGGTCTGGGCATGCTCATCTTCATCTTGCTTTAACTCTGAGTAGACAGGGCCTCCTGCAAAGTCAGTTCTGACTCACTTCTATCCCTCACAGGATAGACAGAGCCAGCTATTACCTCCTCTGTCTTGTGCACACCCATATCATGGTAGCTCTTATCACCTGCTGACTTGTGTCTGATTGTCTTTTCAAATGTCTGTCCCCTACTCCCCACTCCCATGCCTGTTTTGTAATAGCCGTGGCCTGGTATGGTTAAGCTCTGTGGACCCACCATGTCCATGCCAGGGCCCCACACACATCCATTGCTCAGCAGCCACTTTGGTCTCCTAAGACCACAGGTAGAAGTCTCGTGTGTCTGTATGTATGTGACCATCCTCCCTGACAACTACCGGCCTAAGTCATAGCTCCACATACTTAAAATCCACTCATATCCAATCTTGTGATTACATCCACCAGACACACACAGAGACTACAAGGAGCAGAAAATCGCTGCTGCACACATGCAACCTCACACTGTCAATTCCTTATGTCCAGCCTCAAATAATCACATGCCCTCAGAAACCCAGTTCACAGTCTCTTGTTACTGTGAGACCTGCACAGCCTCATGAAAAGACACGTGCATGGTTGTATGGACGCATGGACACATGCAGACATTTTTCTCTCACAACTAATATAAACCTACCCTCTTTTTACCACATAGGCCCTATGCCCCATTCAGCCAGTCCAGCTGCCTTCACAAGAGTTTCCATTGCCACAGCTCCCAGGATTGGTATCTGAACTTGATTTGCCCTCTCCTTTTATTTAGTAGACCCCCCTCAACTTCCTTCTGTCTCCACGCAAATAAAGGGTAGAATTATTTCATACTCCCTGCCACAGGTCACCTAGATTCATATACACTGGAAAACAATTTCCTCATCATTCCCCAACCTGACCCTGTAGCCCTCTACCAGGTTTTTATCTGTGTGGTCCCTGTCTTCTGCAATGCCTTCTCAACTGCTTGCCACCCAATGAAACTTTTCCTAGCCTGCAAAGATCAACTCTTGCCCTTCTTCTTCCAGCAAGCTCTCCTGAACATGCCCTCCCCTCACCCACCTTAACATGTCTCTCCTCTTTGGGCCAGAAACTTACTGTGCTCATTAGTAAAGCCATTTCTGCTCTTTTTTTTGTTGTTGTTGGGATCAAACTTGGAACCCTTGTGCTTTCGAGGCAGGTGACAGAACCACTGAGCTAAATCCCCCGCCCATTTCTGTTCGGTTTTTTGCCCCTCACGCCCAGCCTACTTTCCCAAAACATCTCTCACCTACCCTGAGAGATGGAGAACTAATGGAGAACACAGCTAATATCTTACTTTTGATCTCTTACAATATTTAGCTTGAGGCCTTGCACCCAGTAGGCTCTCAAGCAATCCTTTCTGGAAGAATAAATAAAGAACAGTGGAAGAGAGAGGGATGGGGAAAAAGAGAAGGAGAGAGGAGATAAATAATGAACAAGTGAATGAGTAGCTGAGTTGAATGGGTGAAGCAATGAGTGGGGGAATGGGTTAAGGTTCTGGAGGAACTACAGGTTCAATGTGATGAAGATGCTGAAGGGAGGGAGGAAAAAAAGGAAAGGAGGGACTCTCACCTGGGCCTTAATCAAAACAAGAGCCACCAATCACAAAGTGTGCACCAGCCCCTATCCTTGGCTCCTTGCGTTATTTCTTGCTAATCTTCATGACAACTCAGAGAGGTAGATACATTCTCACTGTACTCAGAAGGAAAATAAAGCTCGGGAGAAGAAAAGGCTTGCTCAAGGTTACAAAGATAACAGACAGTAAAAACCAGAACGTAAACTGAGGTGTATCTAAGGCTTGGAGAGGGAAAGTTGGGGTCTGAGCCCACTTTGGCTCACCCCTAACACAGAACAAATCGATAGAGGATATCATCCACTCTCCTGCTGGCAGCCTTCAAGGAGTCTTAACATCTAGCTAGATGCAGAGAATATTTAGAGTCATTGTATCTAGGGGACATGGCTCCCACTCAGATTCAGAGATCCCTAAAGTTATAGAATCAGAACCTTAAAAGTATGGGATCAAGGAATCTTAACATCACAGAATAATAAAATCACAGCATCAGATTTTGTTTTAAATTTTTTTTTGAGACAATATCTTGCTAAATTGCCCAGACTGGCCTTGAACTTGTGATTCTCCCTTTTCAGCCTCCCAAGTAGCTGGGATTACAGGCGTGCAGCACCATGCCTGGCTATCATCAGAATTTTTCTTAAATAGTAGATTCATGAACTCTTAAAGTCACAGGATTGGAGAATCCAAACATCACAGCATTGCAGAAATAGAAATCACAGAATCACATGGAATTTGTCCCAGAATCATTGTATCTTAAATGCACATAATTATTGTTCTTCAAATTGTAGCACCTCAAATTCACAGAATGTCAGAGCTGGAAAAGCTCTCAGAGACTCTCAGGTCCCACCCCCTTCCCATTTTGCAGATGGGGAAACTATGTATCAGAGAGGTCAAGGGACATGTCCAAGGTTAGCCAGCTCACACTGTCTCGGCTAATGAGCTAAAGAAGACAACAGGCATGCCCAAATTGGAACCCATTCATTCATTTATTTATTGAGTGCTTCTTGAATGTTGACCATACCACAAATCAAATCCTACTCTCTCCCAGCCCCTATTCCCAGCCCTGCACAGGAAAGATGGCAAGGCCCTAGTAGGGATGCGGATAGGGAAGTGGGGTGGGGTGGAACATACATCAGACAGAGAGAAGAGATCAGCTTTTATTGATGGAAATTCTTCTGTACACAGCAACACACACTCTGAAAGGCCTTTTCCTCCCGATCATATTTTACAGAGCATTATGGGAGTGGCAGGGGGCATGGGGCAAGGCCTTCAAGCAGTGAAGAAAACGGCAGCTACAGCCACAGCAAGGGAATGAATGACGGGGAACTAGATAGGCTGGGTACTGTCCCCACCCCTATCTGGTCCTCTGAGCCCTGGGCACCCTGCATCTCTGTGCTCACAGAGGACAGAGGTAGGTCCTTGGGATGTCATTTGGAAACCTCTCCAGGAGTGGCAGGCTCCAGGGTGCCTGGGAAGTGGGAATGCGGGTGCAGGAAGGTCTGGGTTCCAAAATCCAAGCTCCAAGCTCTGCTTCTTGTACATCTTAGTCAGACCTAGGGCTCCAGCTGTTTTTAATTCAGGGGTTGGAGCCCAGGGGAGACAGCAGTGAGAGGGGGTGGGAATTTCAAGAAGGAAGTAGGGGAAGGAAGGGGCATGATGCTTGCCCATCTGGTTCCTGAAGCAGGGGAAAGGGTCCCATGGGGGATCCACAGGGGTGGGTGGGGCTGGTTAAGGCTTTTGCTTCTGCATAGAAAATGGCCCGTGTCCTCTCAGTTACCGAGAGGAGGGACTACTGCACTCGGAGGCTGGACAGCAGAACTGGTGAGCGTCTTCCTCTTCCTCTTCCTCAGTCTCCTCCTCCTCCTCCTCCTCCTCCTCCTCCTCCTCCTTCTCCTCCTCCTCCTCCTCCTCCTCCTCCTTCTCCTCCTCCTCCTCCTCCTCTTCCCTGGGGCCAGGAAGGGCAGGGTAGAGGCCACAGGCAGTGGGTGACAGAGAGAGGCAGAGGCATTAGTTTGCAGAGCAGGGGAGACACATGAAGGGCCAGAACTGGGAGGTGGGGCTAGAATGGGGGTCCAGATTGGGCCAGCATGATGGATTATCCAGGGCTACACCCAACTCAGTCTCCAAGGAGCCTGTGGCTGGCTCCACTGGTCCCCTCCTGGGAAGCCCTCTCCCACACCCAGCCTAGGCTCAGTCTTAAGGTCACCCCCAGGGCATGTAAACTCCATTTCTGACTCTGACAGATGTCCAGCCATCATTTTAATATAAACAATAACAATCTGCTCTATGCTGACCCTTTGCATACATCATTTCATTTAACCCCTGCAACAACTCTGAAAAGTAGAATTTTAGAGATGAGGGAATTGAAGCTAAGAGAGGTTAGCTAGTCTGCCCTAGGTCACACAGCTGGGCATGTAATAGAATCAGGATTTGAACTGAGAGTTCTTGGGGCTTCAGGTCCCACATGCACTTCTACCAGGATCTTTGGGTGAACTTGGCACTGTGTCTAGAAATCTACCCTACATTAAAGGATAAAGATTTGTATTTCCCAAAGCTCAAGGTCAGGAAAATAAGAGATGCTTAGAAATGGAGTGTGGAAAGCCCACAGCTTTGGAAGCAAAAAGACATGGCTTCAAATCCCAGCTATACAAGTGCTTCCAGGTCATGTGCCCACAGGCACTCTATTACCCCTCTCAAAACCTCAGTTTCCTTGTCTGTAAAATTGGGCTCCTGATGTGAACCCTCCCAGAACTATATTGGCAGGCCTAGAACATGTATCAAGTGCCTGGAAAACAGTATCAATGGGAACACGGTGGGGACTATTGTTAACTGCTCATGAACTGAATCTAATCTCCAAGGTGGCTGTCTGCCCACACAGAAGTGGCCACTGCAGAGACAGTCATTGTAGGAATAAGTGCTGTTTTGGTGTGCTGCTGAGCAGTACCAGGAGCCAGAATGAACACTGACAATCACTGGAGCTGGGCTACTACAGTTTCATGGAGTGGATGGACATATAGTAGGGCTAGAATGGAACCAGATACCTGGGAAGTGAAAAGGCTGATTCTCTGCTAACAGCCATGGAAACAGCCATACCCCATTCCCAGACTCCTAAGTTCAGGCAATACAGTAAATATGGAATCCAGGAAATGGAAGGATTGGGAAGAAATGGGAAAGAAAGCAGACAGGCAGGGGAAGGCACTGCTGTCCATCCCACAGACAAGCACATGCAGACATACACACACGCCCTTCTTAGACTCAGAGCTCCCTCTGACACATTGTTCCACACACTCACTGAATCAGCAAAATCACATGAACCAGGGCTCAGGTCCTGGGCATCTGAGTCTCCCATTCCTCATCTATAAAAAGAGAAGAAAACCCCATACCTCTCAAGGCTGTCATGAGGAACAAACGATAGTCCAGCCCCACTACTCACTCCTTTCTTCTCCAAGTCAGACCCCTGCTACCTTTCTCCTCCTGACATTGCAGTCACCTTCTGATTTCTTCTTCCTACCTTCCTGGACCATATTAGCCTTCCTAAAGTCCACCTTTGAGCACCAATCTCTTCTGCTCAGACACTCATCCTGGCTCTTGATTGCCTCCTGCATAAAGTTCAGACTCTTCAGGTTGGCACAAGGCTCCTCCATCATATGATCTCAGACAGACCACAGAGTCAGACAGACCTGGGTTGCAATACCAGCCTCATCATCTACTAGCTGGCTGGACATGGATCCATTTCTTCACCAATCTGGGACTCATTTTCCTTATCTGCAAAATAAGGAAATACCTATCCTGCTGGGTGTGGTGGGGTTAAATAAATCCAGGATGCCTAGAACATGGAAACTATCCTTATGTCTGTCATTATTGGTGGCATCCTTATCCTACTTACTCGCGCCTGGCCTCCAGCAAACTAGTTGGTTCATTATTCCATCAGCACACCCAGCCTTTTCACACCTCTGTGCCTCTGAAGATTCTTTTTCTTCCACTTCAAATAGTCTTTCTTTTGCACAGATCTTTGTTTTCTGACATCCGGTCTGAATTTAATGACCCTGCTCAAATACTGCTTCCTGCAGGAAGTCCTCCTTGACTCTCAGCCAAAAGAATTCATTGCTTCTTCCTCGCTCCAGCATGCATGTCCTTGTTTGGGGTCCTCTGTTGGTTGCTTTGAACTTGCCTGAAGTATTTCTTTCACCAATCTCCTTAACACCCCTATATCTCCACCAGCACCACTTTTCTTCTCTGTGAGAAAGATGGGGCCCTGATACTATTTAAGGCCAGTCTCTCCACCTGGGCTGTGGAGCCCATCCCTCCACAGCAACCAACCCCTCTCCCTCCCATATTTTCAACCTCTCCCCCTCTGTTGCCTCCTTCCTATCCTCATTTATAGAAGCTCAAGTCTCTCCCATCTGGGAATCAAAACCCTCTCTCTGCCCCCACATCCCCCTCTGTCCCTCTCTTTTCTTCACAGCTAAGCTTCTTGAGAAATTCATCTACACTGGCCATCTCTGCTTCAGTACCTCCCACGACTCCTTCAGCCCACTGCAATCTGCCTCATGCGCCCACCACTGCATAGAAGCTGTACTTAGAAAGGTGGCCCAGGCCCTCCTGATGGTTAAAGCCAATAAACTCTCTTCCACCCTCAATTTACTCCCCCACCCACCTCACTGCAACATTTGACACTCTTTAATAAGGCCCTCCTCTGCATGGCCCCTTCCTTCCTCCGCTCTGGGAGCCCACTCCCAGCTGGTTTTCCTCCTACTTCTCTGACTCCCCCCACTAATCTCTCAATCTCTTCCTCCACCCATTCCTTATGTGATGGTGTCCCTTCCCCAGTTCTGCTCTGGTCCTCTCAGTCCACTATTTCAGTGATGCCACCCCATTTCATAACTTCAGGTGCAGCTCTCTTTTCAGCATAGACCTCTCTCCTGGACCCCAGCCCTACCAAGCCTAATGCTTGATGGACAGCTCCACCAGGATGGTCTTCAGGGCCTTCAGATCTCAGAGGGATTGCTACCTCGGTGTCTTACCATGGCAAACCTAGCTTCCTTTATTTCCTACCTTAGTGAAATGGAGTAACCCTAGATCCTTTCATTATAAATTCTGCTGATGCTACTCACTAAATAGCTCTAAAAGAGTTGGCACATAATCTAGCTGCTGTTACCTCATCTTCTACTCCTTTCCACCCCTTGTTCAACCTTTCTTTTTCCAACACACTGGTCCTTCTGCCGTTCCTTGAATATACCAAGCACACTATCGCCACAGGATCTTTACACTTTGTATTCCCTATATCTGGAACATCATCTCCCAGATAGGTACACAGGTCACTCCCTTACCTCCTTTAAGTTTCTGCTCAGCTATTACCTCATCAGTGGGGTCCTCCCTCTTGAAAAGACACCAATATTATCTATCTGCTTACTATTTGTCTTCATAGCACTCATGGTCACCAGACACATACATACTTTTATTTATGTATGTATTTATTTATTTACTATTTGTCTCATCTACTGGAAGATCCATCAGAACAGGCATCTTGTTTTGTTCAGTACTATATCTCTAGTGCCTAGCACAGTGCCCTTCATAAATACTATTTGAATGAATGAATCCATTGCCAGGTCTGAACATGACAACTTCATTAACTTCGTTAACTTCATTCTCAGTCATCTCTACCTCCTCCTCGTCCCCTATTATCTCCTCAGTCTCTGATTCTGGTCCTCTCTTGTGCCCAGTCACCTCTAGGTCCCTCTTCTCTACTCTGTCTCCACTGCCACTTCCTTAGACATTTATTCCTTCTCCCGCTCCCGCTCCCTCTCCCTCTCAGATTACTCCAACAGCTGCCTCTCTAGTCTTCCTTCCTTCTAAAATGCTAATTTGATTATGCCACTTTCCCTACCCAAGAACTGTTCATGGCTCCCCAGCTGTCTACCCAAAGAAAAAAATAACAAGCCTGAACCCCAGACAGCTGCTTGAGACATAGCTAACTAACTTCTATCCCTTCCAATGCTTTGTTTTACCCTTTCTCATCTCCAGGTTCCGTATAGACCCTCACAGCACCAGCAGCCTTCATCTTTAGCTCTCCAAATCTTTATGGACTTTGAATGACTACCTCAAATGATACTTTCATCGGGAAGCTCTGCCTGGCTCACAAACCAGAAGTCCCCCTGCCAAAAAAAAATCCTTTAGTATTTCCTGTGGGAAAAAAGTGTCTCTAGGTTTACCTGGGATCTCTGAGAACCAGAACTAGGATGGAAGTTAGTGATTATGTCTGAGATCAAGCCAGAACCCCAAGTTAGGCCTTTCAGTTGCTCTCTGTGCATACAACCCATTTCTCATACTGACTGCTAATATGATGTTTCTTTTCTTTTTTTTTTTGAGACAGGGTCTCGCTATGCAGTTCAGGCTGTCCTTGAACTCACTATGTAGCCCAGGCTGGCCTCGAGCTTGCAGTGATTCTCTTGCCTCAGCCTCCCAAGTACTGGGATTATAAGCGTGTGCCTCCATGCCCGGCAATATGATGTTTCTAAAACATGAATTTTGCCAAATTACTCTCATATTTAGAATTCATTCACATGACACTTTGCCACCAACAACACTGGTTCTCAACCTTTTTTGGGGAAAACAATCTTTCTGGGGACAGTTCATGAAAGTCAAAAACTCCTCAAAAAATTGTACACAGGTATACACATGCAACATTTTGTATCCAATCTCAGGAGGTTGATGGGCCTCCTGAATCTCATCTGGGAGCCATGAGCACCAGGTTAAGAACTTCTGGCTTTACCCAGTAACATCCAGGTTCTTTTGCATATGCTATTCCTTCTGTCTAGGATGCTCTTCCACACTTCATCCTTCTATCCCTGGCTAACTCTTAGTTATTCTCTAAGATTGAGCTTGCAGTCTGAATTGACCTTCACTAGGCCAGATTCTTTTCTTTGGGCTTCCATTCCTGCCATCCCCCATCATGCTCTCTATTATTGCCCTTCTCAGTGTCCCCAACTGACAGAAACTTCATGGAGGATGAGAACCATTCCCCAGCACAGGCCCTGCCCATAGCAGTACTCCTTCTAATAATGTCTCCTAGTAACAGCTCCTTTACATTCAGTGCCTGTGAAGTGCCAGGCATTTAGTGGGGAGATTCTGAATGGATTAGCCTGGATGTCTCATTTACTCTTCAGTGAATAAACTCCATGACATTGACAGTACAGTGGACCCTTGACTTACGAACTCAATTAGTTCCCAAGGACTGGTTATAACTCAAATTGGTTGTTTTTTTTTTCTTTTTGGACTGGAGATTGAACTCCGGACCTTGCACTTGCAAGGCAGGCGGCAGCACCACTGAGCTAAATCCCCAGCCCAACTCAAATTGGTTGTAAGTCAGTACAGCTGAGGTCTGGATGTTTACCTGGATACATGCTATAGATAACAAGAGGCAAATAAATCTTTCATTAACCTAATTAACCCAAGTTGTTTGTATGTCAGGCCAGTCATAACTTGAGGGTCCACTGTATTCTGTTCTTTTTAACAGATAAGGAAGTAGGCTCAGAGATGTGTGAGGTGAGTTGGTCAAGGTCATCCATTGCCCTGGATGCTATGGCAAGTTATGGTCCACCCAAGAAGAAAAGTGAAAATAGAAGGAAAAAATGGGAACAAAGCTTTTGTACATAGGAAGGGGAGGGGGCTACAGGGGGAGAATGGGATAAAATAAAATTTATTAATAAAAAATAAATTTTTAAAAAAGTTATGGTCCACCAAGCCTCATGGCTTCAGACTGCAGATTAAGAAACTGCATCAGTAGAAGAAAAAGACCAAGAACAAAGGCCAGACCTTCTGACCTAGGCTCCATTTTCCAACACCACCTACCCTGATTTTTCCTCCCATATTATTCATGTCAAAACCACGCACTTGGCTCTCTTTTCTTATGATACTACAATATATCCCACTCTACCCCATGTACTACTCTCAATGACCTCCACAGCCCAAAGCCCTGCTATGGTCAGGCCTATCCTTCCTATGGTTCCAGAACCATCCTCAGACATACACAGTTTTAAAATCCAATGCAGTGCTACACACTTACTTAGCTAGGATGAAAACAAGACATGGATGGTCCCTGCTCTTTCAGAGTTGACAGTTATCCAGGAGTTTTACATGTATCACTTCCAATCCTGAAAACAGCCCTGAGAGGTAAGTAGACATTAGCCCCATTACACAGATGAGGAAACAGGCTCAGAGGCTAAATGACTTGCCCAAAGTCACAGAGTTGGTAAGTAGAAGAACGTGGACTTGAATAAAGGTACTGACTCAACTATTTTTTTCCGCATGAAGTCATCCTGCTTGGAAGAGCCAAAGTAGATAAGACCATTTCTGATGGGGGTGTGTGTGTGTGACGGAAAGCAATTATTCTTTCAAGCCTATGTACAAATATCCCTTCCTGCAGAAAGGCTTTGCTGGCTCCCAGATAGGGTTAAATGCTCCTCTTCTGACAGCCTTCTGAGTCTAATTCTGTCCCATCCCAAACCACATTTTGCTGTCACTATCTACACATCTTTCCCTCTTCTGGACTTGAGCTCTCTGACACAGTAGGACCAAAAGTAATTTATTCCAATATCTCATCAAAGTTGGGCACAACACCTAACCTAAAGCAGGCAAGACAAAATATTAATTGAGTGAATAGGTGGTATGTGAGGTAGTTGTTAAAAGAGAAAAGCAACATCTGAATAACTGGGTACAGGAAAAAGGCATAAAGGGGAAGGGAAGTGAGTTAGTAAAAGCAGGGACATGGGACCAAGGAAAAAGGCCAGTGATTTTGAAATTATGAAAGGGTTTGTATAATATGTTTTTTGTTGTTGTTATAAAAAGTGGATCATACATATTATAATACTATCAAGCCCTGTTCTGCAACTTGCTTTATTCATGTAACAAGTCTTGGAGATCTGGCTATGACACACACAGATCCACTACAAATAACCCATAGTGTGGGTATATCATTGACTAAAAGCTGCTCCCTACTGAAGAATATTTAGGTTGTTTTAATTTTTTTGCTATGCTGCACTGAGTATCTTTGCATATGTCTGGAAGTACTGTTGAAGGATAGATTCCTAAAAATTGAACTGTGGGACTAAAGAAATCCACATTTTATGTAAAGTGCAGATAAAAGTTATTTCCATTGCTTTAACATTTTTACAGACTGGCTAAAAATAAAAATTATTTCTACTCATATAATCCTGTCTTTATTTTGAGAAGCAGGTATCATGCAGCCTTTCAATTAAGAGTTGGTCGAGAGTAACATTGTAAGGGTATGGATAAAGATTTGTACAGTATGGCCTATGTTTGCAGTTTGGGTTGGGGTGTTTTAGAAAAAGCTTCTGGCTGGGGAAGTTGGGGTTCCTCTTGTGTAAAGCCTTAGAGAAATCTAGCTCCAAGATATAGTTCTCAGCTTGGAAGAATATGCACATTTAAAACTCTTGTGGTAACTGAAAAATTTGCCCCATTAAAAAACTGTACCAGTGTGCACTCCAGTCAAGGTATCTGAGAGGTTGTTTCTCCACAAGATTCCAAAATCTTTTTAATTTTGGTACCTGAAAATGGTGCTTCATTATTGTTTTAGTTACCTTTCATTAACTGTTAGGAAACTTGAGTGTCCTTTCTCATTTATTAGGTAAATTTCTAGTTCTTTGAATTGTGAAATCATGTTATTTCTCATTTTTAAATGGGCTGTGTGTCTTTTTCTTATTGATTCGTGGGAAATGATACAGACAGAAATACTAACACCGTGCCTGATAGCTGTGTAACAAAGATAGTATCTCCTGGTCTGTTATTTATGTTTTAACTTTGTGTAGAGTATCTTTCTTCACATCCACACAGAAGTTTTAATTTTTTTTTTTAAACAGGGTCTCATTATGTAGCCCAGGCTGGGTTTGAACTTGTGATCCTCCTGCCCAGCCTCCTGAGTATTAGGATTTCAGGCACTTGCCACCACACTCAGCATAGAAGTTTAAATTTTAATGTCACCAAGATTATTCTATTTTATGGTTTCTGTTTTTGTTTGTTGGTTGGTTGTTGGTTGTTTTTTCAGGAAAGGTCTCATTATGTTACCCAGGCTGGCCTCAAACTCCTAAGCTCAAACAATCCTCCTGCCTGACCCTCTAGAGTAGCAGGGACTACAAGTGTGCACCACCACAGTTTGCTGGGCTTCTGGGTTTTAAAGTTACACTCTGAAAGGCCTTCTTCATTTTACACTTGATCTTAGCCAAAAGGCCGAGAAGCGATCCTTCTTCATTTTAATATAAGAATATTCCAAATTTTCTTCTGGTACTTTTACAATTGTATTTTTTGTATGAGGTAGGGCTTCAATTTAATTTTTTCCAAAATAAGTAGCTAATAGTCACATCCCAATTACTGACTCCCATTGATTTAAAGTGTCTTCTTTATCATAAATTAATTTCCCATGTCAACATATGAGCTTGTTTCTAAACTATTTTGTTCCACTTATGTATTCCTCTATTTCTGTGAGGATATAACATTTGTATTTACTACAACTTTAGGGTAAGTTTTTGTATCTAATCAGGCAAGTCTTTCATTAGTCTTATCTTTCAAATTTTTCTTAGTAACTTATGGGCATATACTCTTCCAAATAAACTTTAAAATATAACTGTCAAATTCTCAAGTTAAATACTCCCCCCACCCCATTTTTTTGGTGTTGATGGTATGGTGGCACTAGGGATCAAACCCAGGGGCACCTTACCACTGAGCTGTACTCCAACCCTTTTTAAAAATTTTTTATTTCAAGATAAGGTCTCACGAGGTTGCCCAGGCTGGCCTCAGACTTTTGCTACCCAAACCACCACACCCAGCCCCATTGAAATTTTAATGCAAAATGCACTGAACTTTTTGAGCAAATTAGGAATGTCTTTTTTTAAAACCACATTGAGCCTTCCTATCCATGAATAGGACATGACCCTTGATATATTCATCTTCTTACAGCCTTCACTGAAATTTTTCATTTTCTATAGAAAAGAATTTCTATTTCTTATAAATTTCTAGGAACTTTGTAGGGGTTTTTTTGGTTGTTTTATTTTTCGCTACTGTTGTTCTGTATGGTACTGGGCCTTCAGTAAGTCCTCTACCACTTAGGTACATCTTCAGCCCTCTCTAGTTTTTATTTTGAGACAAGGTCTTGCTGTGTTGCCTAGGCTGAGCTCAAACTTGCGGTCCTCCTGCCTCAGCCTCCTTGAGTAGCTAGGATTACAAGAATATGCTACAACATTCAGCACTATCATATCTTTTAATTAGTTATTGCTGATATTCAGAGAAGCTAATGGTTTGGATGCATGTTTATTTTGTATCTACTCATTCCAATTTTATTAGGTATGATAATTTTCATTTTACTTGATTATCTATTTTTTCACTGTAATTCTCATAGAACTCATTTACTCAAACTCCAAAGGCTAAAAAACTAAATAAATACTGATTAGTTAAAAAAAAAAAAAGGTAACGGTAAGAAAAGTAACCAAAGAAGCAGGACAGTGATCACCTATTGGGAAGATGGAGCAGTGTCATGGAAAGGCCATCTGGACACTCTAAAGACTGCCAATGGCTTCCTATATTTTCATGAGGACTCATCTCTTTGATTGTCTAAATAGGCAATACTATCTCCAAATAATACTAATTCTGACTTTTTTTTTTAATGCTAGGGATTGAACACAAAGCCTGTGCACTGAGCTACATCCCTGGCCATTTTAAAAAATGTTTAATTTTGAGAGAGGGTCTCACTAAGCTGCTAAGTTGTCCAGGCTGCACTTGAATATGTAGTCTTCCTGCCTCAGCCTCCCAGAGTGCTGGGGTTACTTGTGTGTGCCACCACATCTAGTCTGATTTTTTTCTAATATTTATGCCACATTTTTCTTTTTAAAATCTCATTGGTTAAAACCTCCAGAGAGCCTGATGTGGTGGCGCACACCTTTAATGTAATCCCAGATACTCTGGGAGGCTGAGGCAGGATGAACATGGGTTCGAGGTCAATCTGGCCAACACTGCAAGACTTTATCTCAAAAACAAAACAAAATGTCCAGAAAAATTATTGGCTAAATAATGGTGATAAAAGTCATTCTTATTTTCTTCCTGAAATGTGTCTAGTGCTTCACAGTTATATGTGATGACTGCATTTGGTTTCTGATAAAAATTCTTTACCAAGTTAAGAAGTTTTCACTGATTCATAGTTTTCTCTATTAGTTACCTATTGCTGTGTAACAAAGTACTCCACTGTAGCAAGAGAACAGATGTGTAATTTTATCAGACCATTTTCAGCATTTATAAAATGATTATATGATCTTTTCTTTAATCTCTTAATGTAATAAATTACAATAATAGCTTTCCTAATGTTGAGTAATCCTTGCACTCCTGGGAAATCTTCATTGTCAAGATACATTCTTTTAATAAACTGACAGATTCCATTGGATATCTTTAAAAATAATTATTGCTCTATTAATATGTGAGGTTAGGCTACAGTTTGAGTTTTTTTGTTTTTTTTGGTCTAAACCTACCCAGTTACTTGTACTTTCCCCCCCTAGTGCTGGGGACTTAACCAAGGGCCTTGTACATGCCAGGGAAGCACTGTACCACTGAACTATACCCTCCCCAGCCCTGTTTTGTTTTGTTTTGTTTTTGAAACAGGGGTCTTGCTATGTTGCCCAGGTTGGCCTTGAACTTGTGGGATCAAGCCATCCTCATCCTCCTGAGTAGCTAGGTTACAGGCATGCACCACCATGCCTGGCCAGTTCCCAGCCCAATGAACTGGAAATCTGTCCATCTTTTCCTACTAACTGATCTTTCCAAATTCAATGGAACTTCCACTGTACCACAATATCAACTGCATCTGGTACTATGTCTGAAAGAAAACTTTGACCATCTTTTTAATTTATTCTTTACTTTTATATTCTATTCAGGGTTTCTTCCCCTTCTTAGGCCATTTTGGTAATTTATATTTTCCTAAGATACACACACTTCATCTAGATTTTCATTTTTATTGGTATAAAAGCATTTTCTTATAACTTTTTCCCATCTCTTCATAGTTTTATTTTATTTATCTCTTTATTTTACTTTTATTTTCTCACCTTTTTCTCAGTCATATCTGCCAGATGATGGTCTACTCAGTTTGCTGATCTTTTCAAGTACTTTATCAAATCATAGAAATATTAATAAATAGAAATTTCTGCTCTGTACAGTAATTATTATATTTTCTTTTAATTTTTTTTCCTAGCTTCTTGAGTGGAATAATTAGTTCATTAAATTAAACCTGTCTTGTTCTCCAGTAAAACCAATTAAGACTATAAATTTTCCTTTGGAACGGCTATGGCCATATCCCATAGGTTTTGATACACAGTACACTTATTGATGTCATTTAAATAGTCTATAAATTTCATTCTTATTTCTTCTTTAATGCAAGTTTTTTTGCTTTTGTTTTTGGGTTTTTTGGGGGAGGTTGAAACATGGTCTCATTATATAGTTCAGGCTGGCCTTGAACTCAGCAATGTAGCCAAGGCTGGCCTTGAATTCAATGATCTTCCTGCCTCAGCCTCCCCAGTTGTGGAACTTTTAAATGTGGGTAGGGCCCAGCCTTTTTGATGTTGCAGTTCATACTTCTTTTTGTTGCATTTTAATTAGAAAACATAAGACATATTTTCTAATTAACTTGGAAATAATGTTCTCTGAAGATGTGGGCAGATTCTTCCCTCTGCCTGAACACCTTTTCCCAGTCTAACTGGCAAACTCCTATTCACCCTTAAGAACAGCTCAAATGTCACATATTCTAGGACCAAACACTCCTGATTTTCAGGGCAGTCTCCAGGGAAGAATACACTACAGATAAGATTCCAATTGTCCCCATTTGTTTCCTGACCTGATCTCCCAAGCACTCTCCTCAGACACTCAGACACTCATTCCACAGCCACACTAGGGACTAAGGGACATGGGGAAGGGGTCTGGCAATGATACTGCATATTTGTCTGGAAGGGAAAGGGATTGGGGGAGGAATGGGTCTAGCTCTTACCTGCTCTCTGCCAGCCTGCCTGAGGGGGTAAGCTTCATGGAGTCAAGGACCTGAGTAGGACAGCAATACTGGTGTAGAGTATGAGACGCTGTGGACCTGAGAGACAGCAAGAGACAGAGGACAGAGAATGTTGGGGAGGGTACAGGGTAGGCAATTGGGACAGGAGGTGAGTTAGTGGGGGCAGGTAAGGGGAGTTGGCAGGAATGGAGGATGGGGAATGGAAGAGGAGGGAGAAGAGGAGGGAGAAGAGGACAATAAGAAGGGAGAGCGGAAGACAGGGAAGGAGGGGTGGATGCAGGGAGGAAGGAAGGAAAAAAGGAAAGGGAAGAAGGGAGAGGGAAAAGGAAGGAAGGAAGGAAGGAGGAAAAAAAAGAAAAAACACAAAGTCAAGAAAGAGAGGACGGCACTCGAACCACAAACAGAACACAACGACAACAGGGGGCAGCAGAGACAAAAGAGCCGGGCTGGGCCTCCTGTGTTCCAGGTGACTCCGTGGGGACATGGGCCACCGAGAGACACTGGGACACCACAGCTAGGAAAGGGTAAAGGAGCCCTCCTCACACTAGACGCCACATGGGTAGGGAGGAGGGGAGGAGAAAGGGAAAGGAGGAAAAAGAAAGGGAAAAGATGTCTGAAGGGAGCTCCTCTTATAGAAGACCCCTCACAGGAAGGGAGAAAGGATGGAAGGAGGAGGAGCTGTGGCCCCAAAGAGGGGGAAGAACCCAGGCAGGGGGCGGGGAGAAAACACTGAAGGAGCAGGAGAGAGAGAGAAAGTGAAAGAGACAGGAAAGACAGAGAAAGGAAGACAGAGAAAGGACAAAACAAAAGACACAGAAAGGACAGGTAGGGAGAGGCAGAGAAAGAGCAGAGGAGGGTTGAGGGAGGAGGAGACTGACAAGGTCTCAGTGGTCTTGGTGACAGGAGAGGACTCATGGCTGATTGAGTGGGTGGAGCCCAGGCAAGGCAGAGGACCAGGTGGTTCTAAGCAGGAGTCTTTTAGTGTTTGTTTGTTTGTTTGTTTGAGACAGGATCTCCCTATGTAGTCCAGGCTGGCCTTGAACTCACTATGTAGCCCAGGCTGGCCTTGAACACGTGGTGATCCTCCTGCATCAGCCTCCAGAGTGCTGGGATTACAGGCATGCACCACCACGCCCGGCTCAAGTAAGCAGGAGTCTTTTGCCTCCAAGGCCAGTGCTGCACCCCCTACCCCAAGGCAAGGCCCACACCACCTCCAACGCCCCACTCACTGGGCCCCCACCACCTAGTGCAGGGTCCAAAGGCCCCTCTACCTCCTACTTCCCAGGATTAAAGTCCATGGACTGGCAAGAGAGAGGAGGAACAGCAAGGAGTGAGGTTGAGGGCTAGTCCCTCCACCAGCTGGCCAGAGCCAGGACCAGCTGGCCCCTCCAGGTCAGCCATTCCCTGTTTCCCACAAGCCCCTGAAGGCAGGCTGTGGTCAGAGCCTGGCCATTCAAGAGCCCAAGTCAAAGTCAGGAGGAGATATGCCTGAAGGCCAGGCCAGCCCACTCTCTCACTTGCTGCAAATTTGAAAATGCCCAAATCTTAAAACTTCATGGAGAATCTTTGAGGTTTCCTATCTGAGACTCTGGAGTAACTGTCATCATCACCATGACTGTTTTTCAAATGCCACCTATGTGCCAATCACCCATCCATGTCCTTGACTCGTTATCTCATCGAATCTAAGACTCAGAGACTCTCAGGCTGCTGGAACATCGGTATCAGAAAATCTCAGCAGCTGGAGCAACTTAGCCTCGCAACCCTGTGTGTGCCAGGCTACGCCAGGGCAGCTGCCAAGCTCATTCCTCCCAGGCCACAGACCGGGAGGAGGTGCTTGGGACTCCAGGGTCCTTACAGAGCTGGGCACTCAAATCCCATGGGCTCGCCCACTCAAGCCAGCTCCCTCCCCAGCCAAAGGCCTCCAAAAGTCCAAGAGGGAGTCAGGAACCAGGAAGCCAGGAGGCTGCCGAATCAGCAGCTCAGGGATCGGTTCCAGGTCTGAGGAGGAAGGGAGGGGGCTCAGGCTGTGGGTCCCATGTTCCTACCTGCTGCTCCTCCCGGGGGATTCCATGGATCTGGATCTGTCCCAAGGGCAGGCCCCCTGGGCCTGTGAGTACCTCCACCGCGTCACCACCTCCTCCTCCCCACCCCTTCCCTTGAAGGAGGAACCAAGGAGGCGGGGCCAGGCCTGCTGGGCTGCAGGCCAGGCAGCAACTGGAAACTTTGCTCCTTCCCTGCTCCCCCAGGAGGGCTGGGAACTCCTCTTAAGAGGAAGCAGCTCTAGAGCAAGGGCCAAACCTCCAGCTAGGCCCACCATGTGCACCTCCACTATACTCTCCCAAAGTACCCTGACAAATTTGTGTCACTAGGCCTCTTCTGAAAATTGAGATGTAAAGAGGTTCAGTACTAGCAGCAGGACCCCAAGATTAAGACCTGGTCTGACCATTCCCAAATCTGGAATCTGTCTCCTGGGCCACATCACGGCTTCATGAACAAAGAAACCTATCAATAGAAGCTTTTCCCAGACACGCTCATTTTCAGCACAGTTACAGACTATATTTATGAGGTGTTCTGGGGTACTCCACATCAAGTAAAATTCAAATTACCCATTTTGGGATATCAAGATGGAGCCCAGGCCAATATTCCTTACCACTGCCAAAAGCTCTCATTCTTTTCTGGACTGTTTTCTAGACTGGCAAAGAAAATGCTTTCTGAAGAGAAAAGCATAAATCAGAAGACGTGCCACTCATAATCAAGGGGCTGTTCCTCCAAGGGGATTGCTTGGCCTGATTGTACAGATGGGGCAATTGAGGTCTGAAGAGGAGTACAGTCTCACTAAGGTTGATAAAGTTCAGTACAGACTAGGATCCAAGTGCCCTGACTTCCTGCCTACCACAACAGTAATCTCTCTGTCCTCTATACAAGTGGCACTGGAGAAAGGAGAGGAGTGTTAAGGTCTGAAGGATGCAAGGCTCATAAAGAGGACCCTACTTCCAGTTCAGAGCACCCCTGTCATTTCAAGTCCCAGAGCCCAGGCCCCTGGCTGTTTTGAGCAGAAGGTGGCTCTGGGAGGGGTCAGGAGCCCAGTGATCTAGAAGGAATAGGAGCTGACAGGCAACAGGCCAGACTTCCTGCCTCCCTGCTAGGGCAGCTAGTTCCTCTCGAGAAAGCCAGAGCTGCTGAGAGAGAGAGGCCCTCCAGACCACCACAAGGTTGGCATCTGTGGGCCCTTTGTGGCCTCCTCTCCCCCTGCCTATTCCCTAAAGCCCTGGCCCTCGGGTCTCTGGCCTCAGCCCCACTTCATTTACTCTCCCTGAGAATTTCTCCCAGCTCCCACAGCAGTTTCATCTTGAACCCATTTGCAGTTATCACTCTATGAGCTCCATGTCTGGTTCAGACCTTCCTCTTAGCCTCGCAGGGACCAAAAGAAATTCTAGTCCTGGTTCTAAGGCTGATGCTGTGTGACCTGATGAGGCAAAGAATATACACTCTGGTACCTGGCAGAGCTGGGGACAAGTCTATCTATAGAAGAGGAGCAGCAATTCCCACCTCAGAGGTACCTGTCAGGATGCACATGATGAAGAGTCTCAATTTGAGCCTGAGAGAGAGTCTGACTGTTCTCCTAGGGAGGTGAGGAGACCTGTGGGAAGCCTGTTTGTTTCAAGGATAGGGGAGAAGAACTCAGGAAAATACTCCTTAATCTGGAGCCACTTTGGGAATTCATACATATCCGACTAAGCATGTTGTGTAAATGCATGGGATGGCTCACCAGGGGCTAAAGGGAAAAGAGAATTAAAGGTGAGGAGCATGACGCTGAGGGCACTGGTGAGTGGGTCCTTCATTCACTTCTTCCAACAGATACTGTGGACCAGGTGCTGGATACAGCAGTGACTAAGAGTAGACAATGTCCAGCTCTCATGGAGCTTATATCCAAGTGAGAGGAGATAGCCATTCACCTACTAATAGAATTAAACTGAGCAAGAGGAGAACATTCTAGGAAGACTAAAGAACCTGGGCAAAGGCCCCGAAGTACTATTTCCAGGAACTGCAAAGAGGCTGATGTGGCTGAGTGAAAAATGCAGGGGAGAGAAGTGACACTAGAGATGAAGGCAGGGCCTGATCATGGAAAGCCTTGAAGGACACAATAAGGGTTTCCTTATTTATTTATTTATTTATTTATTTATTTATTTATTTTGGTACCGGAGATCGAACTCGGGTCCTTGCACTTGCAAGGCAGGCGGCGGAACCACTGAGCTAAATCCCCGGCCCCAGGAAGAATTCTTATTGCTTAATCCCACCATATTGGATGGGATGCTTATCAGTTCAAAATTAGTTCATATTAAATTTTCTTGGCAACTTTGTAACTGTCTCTGGGGTTTCTCCCCTGGAGAGTTATTTTTACTTTTAAATCTTAACATGAGTAGAAACTCATTTTAACATCCTAAAAAAATCATTAAACTTAGGCCTACCCGTTTGTGACAGATCCTATTTCAATGTTCATGGGGGCCAAGGCCACATGCCCACAAACAGTGGTCTTTAAAGATACTATTTTGTAAAGCTGCATGTTTTTATTTGGAGACACTAAGAGTGTCTATCAGTGACAGGCAGTGACAAATTGAAATCTGATACACAGTAGAGGCTGGCAAGGTGCCTTCTCATTTTTCACCATGAAGGCTGTTTCTGATACCTTTTTTATGGTCATGGAATCACTAGTAGCTTCTCCCCCATTTAGGGATACGATCCAGTAACTATAGAGTTATCTTTTGCATATATGGCCAGGTAACTAAGGGGCAGTGGTCTCTCTTACTGCTTGATGATAAGAGAAGATGCCTGCTTAGATGGTCAGAGCCTCAGAAAGAAAGCTCTGCTGTGGACTCATTTGAATAATCTCTCCACTCATTAAACACAGCTTCGAGGCAAGAGGCAGCAGAGTTCAAATGGCAAGCCAAGGGAATATATTAGTAATAGAATAGAGTTGAAGCCTGTAGGCATGTTTCCCCAATATTTTTTGTACTTCATTAATTACAAGAAGAACACTTTTGTCACCAAAAAATTAAAAAAAAATGAGATTAGAGGAATGTTTTGACTAAGGAATGTAAGCAAAATGTATACACTTTATAAAAGTGTTAGGTATGCTGCAATTAAATTTTAAGAAAAGCTCTGGAAGTTACCCAAGAAGTCATTTCCTCGTTGTACAACTTAAATCCCTGGAGAGCAGGGATTAGAAGCCTTCAGTGCAATTTAGCTTTCTGAGTCACTCCACTGTGGGTGGAGTCTGGAAGTCCTCAAAATGTCTCCAGAACCGTGTGTGTGTGTGTGTGTGTGTGTGTGTGTTTGTGTGTGTGTGTGTGCATTCTGATCTAAATCCCAGAATACTTCTTATCCTTCCCCATTCAGATCAACAAACATTATAGGACTAGAAAATATTTATTGAGAGAAAGAAAATAGCAGAAATAAAAGGAGAAAACAACAACAATAACAACAACAGGCCCCAAAGCAAAAGTTTCTTTTTGAAGCTCTCACTGATAGCATTTTTCTTCTCTTCTGTCTTCCAGGTGCAGGGTCACTGTGGGTTCCTCTGGAGTTGCAGATTCTAAGGTCATATTTTGGTTCTGATCTTGTTCTACCTCCTGCCCACCGCATCATTTTGCATGGATGACTCACCACCATGACATTTTAAGATATTAAAATATATTTAAATTCTGAATGGTTTAACTGAGTCCAGTTCTATATTCCTTCTTGGGCTGTGGATTGAAGTGACTTGAGCTTATTATCCCAGGAACTCATGTCTTCTTAAAATACAGAAAGAAATGACATTCACTTTGTCACATAATTTCTATGGGGAATTTAAGGATACACTGAAGTCCAAGATTGGACAACTCCAATGTTTTTCATCTTTTCACACACTGCCCAAACTGACAGGGAGTGAAGGTGGAAGTATCACAGTTGGAGGCTGTAGTGGGATTCTGGGGTCTGTTTTTAACCTTATTTTCATATTAAAAATTTCCTAAAGCTTGATCCAAAAACAAATATTTTGAAATCAAACTGCTGAAGATTTTTTTAAAATTTTGTTTTATTGGTACATTTTAGGTATACAATATAATGGCATTCATCATGGGAAATTTGCACCTTTACATAATCTCTCTTGGTTCTTATTTTTTCCCCCTTCCCCTCCCTTCCCTTTAACCCCTCCATCCTTCCCTATTTACAAAGACTTTGTTTCCTTTTTTTCATTTTCTCATATTAATTCCATTCCTTCTTTCCTTTCCTCTACCCTTCCCACTTCCCTTTCCCCTTTGCCTCTTTTCTTCCTATTTCACATTATCTATTATACCTTTCAGTACCTATTTACACTTTCAGTTTCTAACACCAGAGAAACTATTCAGTATTTACACTTGTGTCCTATTTATTTTACTTGAGTATCACCTCAATATGCATCCATTTAGCAATAAATGTCTCTAGTTTCTCATTTTTATGGCTGAGTAGTACTCCATTTTATTTAAAAAAAGCATTTTCTTTATCCAGTCTCCAGTTGATGGGCATTTGGGCTGTTTCCAAGTTTTAGCTATTACAAACTGTGCTGCTATGAACATGGGTG
>NW_004624909.1:515564-535070 GCF_000247695.1 Heterocephalus glaber
TTTATTTATTTATTTTGGTACCGGAGATCGAACTCGGGACCCTGCGCTTTCAAGGTTGTAGCCGGAACCACTGAGCTAAATCCCCGGCCCAGGGTTTCCTTATTTATACTAAGAGCATTTTGGAAGCCTGTAGCTCATAGATAGACATGCGAGGGGGTATCTCTGAAGCCCCTGCACTGTATGAAAAAATATTAATTTCTAGCTTTCATTGGATCCTCGGGTGGGTTTGTGATCCCAATAGTAGGGAAGCTTCTTCTCATACATGATCCCGTGCTCTAAGTGCGTAGTGAATGAGCTAGTGGCAGGTATCCACCTTCTGTGTGCTAGTCCATCTCCTACCTCCAGCTAGTCTCAGTCTTCCCCTATCGTCAAACTGCACCCCACCTAGACAGAAGTGCTTGCAGTTCTACCCCGTGCCTCGCCATCACCTGTGTTTTCCCTCTGGGCCCCCACAGTAACCTCCCTGCCTGGCCAGCTCCCCTTTGTTCTTAAAAAGTCAGCTAGGGGTGATGCCCTCTCAAAAACACTGTGACCCCACTCAGACAGGATGGGTCAACTCCTTGATGTCCTTACACCCTGCTCTTCTTTCAGCCAGCTTCTCTCGACACTGTTTACACACTTGTGGCCTTTTCTTGGCCCAGAGTTCTGTGAGGAAAGGGGCAGTGTCTTATTCATTTCAATGTTACCAGCACCCAACATAGGGCCCTGGTCTCATGTGTTGGTGGGAGACCTTGTACACAGAGGTGGAGGCTGCAAGATAGGCCAGTGGACACTAGATGGCACTGAGGCCCCTGGACTCCTGCACTGATGCTGACCAGGCCCACACAGGAGGCCTCTGTTGTCAAGAGCCCAGAAAGCATGGAAACTCTGCTGCTTTGTCCTACAGTGACTTAGCTCTGGGCCCACTCAGTTCCAGCCTCCCAATATACTTCTGCCCCCTTTCCAAACACTTTCTCATGACAGGCCCATCTCACTGCACATATCACTTCAGTTCCTCACAAATGCAGGTGCCAAACATCCTTCCCACAGGCCTGCAGCAATGTCTACTTCACCCTACCTCTTCTCGTCCCTCCTAGGGCTCACTTCTACTCATACTCTAAGCCTCAGCTTGGAGAAGCCTCCCTGACTCTCAGGCTGGGGGGCTGGGTTAGGTATACTTCCGTGGTGCTTCATGGCAACCTATACTTCTTTTATAATTGTGTATAATTGTCTTTTTCCTGACCAGACAGTGGGCTCCATCTGAACAGGGCCCATCACTCTTATTATTCACCATCCTATTAACTGCACTGTATCAACTGGCACTTTGTAGGTACTCAACATATTATCCTTGAAGGAAGGGATGGATAGATGGATGAATGGATGACTTCAGGCAAGTCATTTTACCTCTCTAGGTGTCTCCCTCCCTATCTGAAAATCACCCCTACTTGCCAGGATTAAAGATATTGTGTGAAGCTGGGTATGGTGGCGGATGCCTATAGTCCCAGCACTTCGGAGGCTGAGGCAGGAGGATCACCATAAGTTCAAGGAGAGCCTGGGCTACATAGTGAGTTCAAGTCCAGCCTGAAATGCATAGCAAGACCCTGTCTCAAAGGAAAAAAAAAGATAATGTGTGTCAAGTGCTCTCTGAAATACAGTAAACACTTTCTGAAGCAAAGCAATGATTAATATTTGGAACAATAAAAACAAAGGGGGAGGTGGAGCTGAAGATGACTCTGCCCTGAGCCTGGGATCATCTCTCCCACTTAGATTTACCATTTATATACAGAGCTGGCTTTTCCAGTAATAATAAAAGGGCCATTTTTCTTAAAAATAACAACAGCATCTGTTATGTGCCAGGCCAGAAACAGGAGGCCCCTGAGAAGATGGTGGAAAGACTGTAGTCTCAGCCAGAGGACGACAGGAAAGAGCTGTGGGCATCGCCCTTGTGTCTGGAGACCAATCAGTACTGGAACAGCTGGTTCCTAACTCTTTACTCATAGGTGAAAACTCATCTAAGGGGTCATTAATTCCCTCTGTAATTAATATAAAAACTGCAGGGTTTGTATTAATGGAAAAGTAAGCTCAAGCATCAAGCTGATAATATTGATAATGTGCACTTGTAATTATATTCTATAAATAATTATAAATTTGGTCACTGCACTAATAAAATAGAAAAACACCTGAAGCAACTAGGAACTTGGTAGCAACTGTACCATCAGAAGCATTATGCCAATTGTTCTGAGGCTACAAAAATCACCACAAACTGGTAGCACTGGTAAATTCACTGGGAATTTAAAAGGTGTTTCAGCATAAAATAAGGGGGGAATGTAGCAGTGGTAGAGCATGTGCTTAGCATCCATGAGGCCCTTTGGTTCAACCCCCAAGATCAAAAATAATAAATAAAGGAAATGTTGGGCTGGGGATTTAGCTCAGTGGTTTCGCCGCCTGCTGCGCAAGCGCGACGACCGGAGTTCGATCCCTGGTACCCCCCTCAATAAATATATAAATAAAGGAAATGTTTTAGATAAAACAGCATATTTTGATGCAAGAACATGGAACCTAATTGGGCATGGTGGCGCACACCTGTAACCCCAGCACTCTAGGAGGCTAAGGGAGGAGGATGGCAAGTTCTAGCCTAGCCTGGGCAACTTAGCTAGAGTGTCTCAAAATAAAAATTTAAAAAGGGCTGAGGATGTAGCTCAGTGCAAAGGTCCCGGGTTCAATCCCCATGACTGGGGGTGGGGGTTGGGGTGGGGAGTGTGGAACCTGAAAACATAGTAAGCAAAGGTCATCTTGCAATAAACTAGGAACCAAAACTTGGCAGATGGGCAATCTTACACTCAGGGGCCTCTGAACAAAATAACCCCTAGGCTCCAACCTCATTTGTATGTGCAAAAAAACTGCTACAGTTGAAGAAATGCCAAGTGCTGAATATTTTACCTTTCTACCCTTACCCACTTCTAAGCGGATGACTTCTACCTACAGCCCCTTGCTTCTTGTGTTATCACAGACTGGACAGAATCACTACAGTCATATAAGGGTAGACCGAAAGCTGGAAGGTCACATAGCTTCCAGGTTGGTGGCCATGTTAGGCTGTGTGGCAGCAGAGGAAGCCAGTCCAGAGAGAGAAATCAGTGAAAAAGGAATAACAGGGAGCAGTCAAGCTGTGAGATGGAGAGAGATGAGATATGTGCTCAGGAAAGCAAGAGAGCCATCTTAGCCACTAATCCTGCTTCCAGTTGGCAAGAGACCTGGCTATTTATTTATTTATTGTTCTTAGATTCCATAAGATATAGCCTCACAATAGTCCACCCCTCTCCTTATTCTTGAGCTAGTTTGATTGGGCTTCTGTGCCCTGCAACAAAATGTACCCCGACTAAGAGATGTGAAAATTAGGAGTATAAGCACAGGGCTTGCATAAGCAGAAACACATAAAGAATACTTACGTTAGGAGAGGTGAATGCAATTATATGGTGTTGGTGTTTGTTCATCCAAAAAGTTTCCTCATTTCCTGACACTTGCTACTACAGCAACACACTACAGCCATGCACTCACACACTGACATTCAGTGACATGCAGAAACAAATGCAGGAGCCACCAGACAGGCATATAAACAGACACCTGGAATGCATGGCCATGTGCCAGCATGCAACATTGCCCCAGCGCCCTTCACAGCCACACTGACGTGGAGCCTCCCCCACATGCAGCAATGCACACTGACACGGATGAACACAGTGGCACTGCCCATAAGGCTCAGGGCAGGAGTCAGCTCGACTGGGCTCTGCACAGCCTCCCTCCCCAGCTGCCAAGTGACTCATCCCTGGGGCTGCTAATTAAAACCAGGACAGAGGGGACAGAGGCAAGGGGAGGGTAAGAGAGGGAAGGCAAGTTTATTTTGGTGTCAACCAGGCACTTAGCCAGCTTAGGGGTCACCCACTTCCTGGGGCTAGGCCAAGTGGGGGCAGGAGAACACAAAAAGGAAGGGAAGGAGAAGAGGAACCTTTTGCCCCTTCTTGTCCCTTTGGAGCTTCCTGGAAGGGTACCTCCTCTGGGAAAATCACTCCAGCTCCTTCCATTTCCCTCCTCTTCCATCCAGCTGTCAGAATCCAACTCAACTCCTCTAGACCCTTGTCCTTACACATTGGCTGTCTCCCTTGCTATTATACTCTCATCTGGGCTTGCCAGAGCTGGCTCATTTGTGGCTGTAGCAACCCCAGGCTGGGAACGTCCCACAGGAAGGGACCCCAGTTGCCTGCTTCTGTTCCCCCAATGGGTCACCCTACATAAGTCTGCTATGCAGGGAATGCACTGTATTTGTTTCAGGAATAAGGCTGGGTTAACCCTGAGTTAGTATGGTGTTCACCAATCTGACAATCTGGATTACTACCTTAATTCTACTATGCGGTAAATTCTTTTAGTTCTCTAAGCCTTAGTTTCCACATCTGTCAAATGACAAGAATATATTTCCTATAGGATCACTGTGAAGATGAAATGAAAAACAACAGTAAAGTGCCCAGCACGGTGCCTGTCATACAACAGCTCTAGCCAACATGTAGCAAGTGCTACTGCTGTTGCTGACCGTGATGATCCATCCGACCTCACTTCAGGCCTGGGGCAGCAGCAATTACAGAACCGAGTTCCAAACTAGGTTCTACCACATAGTACCTGCAGGACCTTGGGCAAGTCCCATAAGTTCCCAGAGTATTGTCTCATATGTGCAATGGGGATTCACAATATGACATCATACATTTACTGTAAAGATTTGAGCCTGTCAGGTATCCTACATGGCCCGGCTCTTGAAAGTGGCTCAATAAATTACAGCAGTGATTCCTAAGGATAGCAGGAAGGGCTCAGGCCTTTGGCACCAGAGAAGCCCAGTCAGGGTGGATGAGGGCAGCCAGGGCAGGCTTCCCAGAGTGGGAAGGACTAGAGTTGGGCCCCCAGAACCAGAGAGCATTTGGCAGGCAGTAAATGACAAGATCCTAGGCAAAGGAAGCTGGAGAAATGAGAGTTTGGGCAGGGGAGGCCAGCAGGGCTGAGCTGAACAGGATGTGGAATGGGAGGGAAGAACTGGACACAGCTGGGGCAGCTCCAGGGACTGATGACACCTTACACATGTGAATGGGGGGAGCCACAAAAAGTTTGTGAAGTCTTGGCTATCTGAGATTGCCAGGAAGTCAAAACAAAGAATAATCTTTGAGATTATCTAACCCAAACTCCAGTTGGACAGATGGGGGCACTGAGGCCCAGAGTGGGAGGCCTCCTCTGGGAACAGAGCCAGCAGTGGCTCCTCCTCCCACTTCATCTCCTGATGCTGTGGCTCCTGTTGCCATGGGGACGTCCCCGGCTCTGCTGATGTCAGTGGCTCCCCCACCTCCTCCCTCCTTCCCTAGCAACAGGCCACCTCCTCCAGCTCTCATCCTTGCGTGCCTAGCAACCTCAGCCTGATCCCCAGGGTGCCCCAGTTCCAGCCTGACCCTCTCGGCCAGCAGTTCCTGGGGGCCTGGGCTCACTCATCTCCTGGTGAGAGGATCCATCAGGCACCTCTCATGCCTATCTGTCTTCAAGTTCCACACTTCTGCACATTTTTCAAGTCAGGCTCTATGGCATCTGACTGTGGATTTTGTTAGGGGAGGGCAGAGGACATTATAATTTGTTGAGCCACCATTTTATCGGGAGCATTGTTTCACTTTAAGTTTCCTTATCAACTAAGAAGTCAGAACTATCATTTCCATTTTACCAAAGAAAAACTAAGGACCAGAGAAATTAAGTGACTGTAAAGAGCAAACAGCTAGAAAGCAGGCTCTACTGACAGCTTTGTGACTTTGAGCCATGACCAGCCTCTCTCTGGACCTTGGCTTTAGGTCTGACAACTTGCCGTGGGTCTACAGAATTCCAGGCACCTACCTCTGCCCACGGCCCTCCCCCATCACCAGCTGCTCATCTTTAATTAGATTCCACACTTCCTCTGGCACCCAAAAGTTAGAAACCATCAGGCCTGGGCCCTGCCACTCCCTGCTGCTCAGTTTTTACAACAGCTGAGGCCTAGCCCCTGTGCCTGGTATTTCTTCTACTCACCTAACCCATCTACACACACACACACACACACACACACACACACACACACACACACACACACATGCACATGTGTTTATTGGATGAAGAAACTGGGGTTCTAAAGGACAAACAGATTTGTCCAGTCACATAACTATAGTATAAAGCAACCTAACAAAAATGAAGTCCTCAGCTTCTGTCCTTTTTTTTATGCTATAGGGCTTAGCCTCACCAACTTTTCTAGACTCCTCATTAGTGATAGAAAGTATCTGTGACCCAGCCCTGACCAGCATTCTGAACTTTTCTTCAGTTTTAGCCCCTCCCACTGTTCCCTGTCTTTAAAACCCACTCCTCACTTTCCTATACAAACTGACACCATCTGTAGGGATGCCCTTCTCATATGAAGTCAGTCCTGCATTGCCATGTTCAAACACTGCCTGACCCTGACCCCTAACTGGAGACTGGAGAACATTCTCGGAGGGCCCCATCCAGCAATGGTTCCATGTTAAAAGCTCTTCCCACCATGTTTGCAAGATCTTGCCCCACATGTGCTATGCTTTAGGCCTTTCTCACAGCCCAAACTGGACCCTTACTTCTCTGCCTGCTGAATCCTCAAGGCTCCTATAGCCTCTTTGACTGTGGGCTCAAATGGCTGTTAGGAAGCAAGTCTGAGTAAAATCAACCCTGGCTTTAGAACCAGAGAGCCGGGGATATGAATCAGAGAGATGCCACCCTGCCCATTGCTCTTTCCTAGGAAAGGCACTGACACTCTCAGAAGCTCCTTTTCCTCATCTATAAATCAGGGATCATAATCTAGGTTTAACAGGTCTGCTGTGAGCATTAAATAAGATCATATTCAGAGTTCTTAGAATGTGAAGAATCAATGATAATTGCTATGATTACTAAGATTAGGATGAAGATGAGGATGATTATTATTATCTTCAAGTCTTCAAGAGCTCCCTTGGTGACAGTGTGGGCAGGGCTCTGTGCTTGTTGCCAGAGAGACCTAGGTTTGAATTCTGGCTCAGCCATATATTAGTTTCGTGGCTGTAGGCAAAACCCATAAACATATTGAGGCTTGGTTTTCTCAACTGTAAAACAATGATAAGGCCAACCCAGGTTCCACCTACAATGTCACTGGGAGGATCAAACAAAAGAAAGTCCCTGAAAACTTCTATAAGTTGTAAAGGCCCAACATATGTCATCATATGACTTATGATAATAGTCATTATTAAGTACCCTGAGCTATAGGGCCCAAGAACTCCCCTACTGGGAGAAGTGAGAACTAGAAATGCCTTCAATCTGGGTTCTTAACAAGTAGCAGGCACATCATCAGGGCTGCCTGAAGGGGCCCTAGGCTCAGGGTTAACCCAGGTTGCCTTTCTTCAAACCCACCGTGAGACATGAGATTCATGTCCTTTGCTAAACAAGTACCTTTCGAAGTGCTAGGACAAGCTGTGCTTGTGCCATGCTCCTTGGCTGCATGCTGGGACTAATTATGTCTCATCATACACCCCTGCCTGGCACTGGGGCTGACTCTGTCCATCACACTCCCTTTGCTTAAGGCTGGCCTCAGTGTGCATCCAACCCACAGCTCTGACCTTGGCCCTGGGCATCAGTGTGTTCTCACCAGATCCCCTGTCAGGGATGCTAGGACAGAATGTGTCTCATTATATATCTCTTTTTTAATTTTTTCTGAAGTACTAGAGATTTAACCCAGGCCCTCACTCACACACGCTAAGCAAGTGCTCTATCACTGAGCTATATCCCCAGTCCTGTTTATTTTTTGAGACAAGGTCTCACTAAGCTGCCCAGGCTGCGCTCAAACTTGCCATCCTCCAGCCTTGGTCTCCCAGGTAGCTAGGATTACAGGCATGTGCCAACCACACCTAGTTTATTATATACCTCTCTGTGCTGGGATCCTCTGCCCCTAGCCCATATCCACTGTCTAGGAGACAGGATCTAGTCTGCTGTATAAGGTTGGGCAAGCTATGGACCAGACAAGAGGCACAAATGAGGGCTGATGCCCTACCTGAGCTATGCTCACCAAGCTGGGAAGCCTGCTGAGCATGGCCCAGAGGAAAGGGAAAATTTTTCCAGTTGATTCATTCAGAAAAGATGCTCTTGAAAGGGGGAACTTTTTTCTACTCTTCACAAAGGTGTCATATATGCTCGTGGCAGCCCTGGCTGGGATTGACTGTCCCCATCTTGTGTCTCTGCTGCCCAGGTCCATCCCATTGTCCCATCGTGAACACTAAGACTGATTGGGCCCTAGCCTGAGTCCCTCATCATTTCTATATAATCCTTATGGTTGATACTTCTGCCTTCATGGGGCTCCTGATGGGTGAAGGCCAGAGCTCTCGTCTCTGCTCCAGTTTTATCCCTGCCTCTCCAAGTGGCTGATCAATCATGTCTTTAAAACTTACTCAGTCTTCTCAACTTTTTAGCCAAGTACACAAGAAAAATGTTTACTTGTCACCATCATATATATTTCTAATATCTAGAATGTGTCACATCCAAAGTCCATCCAAATCCGATTTCTCAGGGCTGGCACAGTTTAGGGTAAAACAAGAACACCTGACTAGGAAAGCCTAGCATTCATTGTTCCCTCTTCTCCTGGGAGGAGAAGGCAGAAAAGGTTCTGGGTCCAGAGCTAACCTCTCAGGAGACAGGTTTTCATGTCTGGCCAGCTCCTATGAGCCCCTGTGATGTTCAGCTAAACCCTTGAGTCAACTAGGGCTGGAAAGACTGAAGAACAGACTTCAACTCCCTACCCACACTTGCCACATTCACCCTACTGTCCCCCCTCCACTCCATATCCACCCGACACCAACGGGAAAAGAACCCTGAAATTGGTCCCTACCCCTGTTCATGGATCCCAGAGCAACAAACCGAAGACCCTCCTCACCCAGGCCCTGCCCCATCTCCTAATAACTACTAAAGAAAAGAGGTACTGACCTGACTGTTCTGGAATTCTCACCATCAGATCTGAAAGGGAAACAGAAAAAAACCAACACAGTCAGAATAGCTGTCTTACTCCTTTTCCCTGCCCTACACAGTGGCCCTGAGTCCTAATGCATACCATAAAACTGAGAGGAAGGGCATTTCATTCATGCAGGGAGGATAGCAAGTGCAAAGGCTGTGAGACAGTGAGTGCCTAGACAACTGAAGGAACAGAGAGGAAGGCAGGGTGCCTGGGGCGGAGTGAGCAGGGAAATGGCAGTTAGAGGTGAGGTCAAAGAGGGGCCAGTGGGGCCTAATGGGTCACAATGAGGAGTGTGGTTCTTTGTGGAGTGGCCTGAGAAACAGCCAGCAGCTGGGGGAAGGGACAAAGCCTGAGCTTTAAACACACAGAGACCTAAGCTCAGATATCAGCTCTAACACTTACCAGCCCTGTGACCTGGGGAAGTCATCTCACTCACCTCTGTGAGGCTGTGCCTCAGTCTCCCCAATTGTAACATGAGGCCAATCCTTGCAGAGCTGTTGGGATGATTAAGCCCCTTGGAAGCCGGTAGACAAATACCAGGTATTATTAACAACATAAAAGAGGCTTTGCCAATTGCCTAGTCCAACCTGCTTATTTTTCAGATGAAAAAGATGAAGCTGAGAGGGTAAATGAGTCAGCTGCCAGGCTTCTTTCTACTACACTGGTCTGTCTTCTTCATCGTGAGGCTCTTCAGAGGACAAAGGAGGGCAAGAGAAGAGAATGGACTGGGGACAGATCTGAGGGAAGTGAGGAAATGAGTGAACCACTCTCCTCCTCTCTGGCTACTCTTCCCTGGGAAAAAACATGTGAGTGTGGGGCCGGGGATTTAGCTCAGTGGTTCCGCCTCCTGCTCCAGAAGCGCAAGAACCCAAATTTGATCCCTGGTACCAAAAAAAAAGGAATGTAGAAAACATGTGTGTGTACATCCATGTGTGTGTACATGTGGTGGTGTGTATGCCCATGCACTTGTGTAAGGAAGCTTAGGACTGTGGAACCGATATGTTGGGGGCAGGAAAGGGGAAGAAGGTCGGCCAGGGACCTCAGAAGTGGGAGAGTGTGGGAAGTGGCTTCCTCTTTCCCCTGGTTGTCGTCTTCTTCCCTCTTCACCCTAGACTCCTCCCAGGCTGGCTGTGAAGGGCACAGAGATGACATACCATAGGCTCTGTCCTTGGCTAAGAGAGCCAAGATGTTATCTTAGTGGCAGGAGGGTCCATCTCCATCTATGCTGAGTGCCAAATGACAAAAGAACACAGAAGGAGGGGAGGGGAAGCTCAGGAAAGAGCCATTTGCTCAAAGAGAGAATGGAGGTCTCACCATTAAGGTGGGCCAGGTAAATGACAGGGTGTTGGGTGAGTACAGCAGTTCTAGTTCAACTACTGATTAGCCACATAATCCTGGGGAAGTCACCTCACCATGTGGACCTCAGTTTTTTCACTTGTAAAAAGAGTGGGCATGGGCTCATTGGAATGAATCTTTCGCTTTCTGGAGTGGCTTTTTGGACCATGGTACATGCTCAACTGATGACAGTGGTACCAACCTCTAGCATTTTTAGCCCCCTGAAGGAACAGAGGACCAAGCTAAAGAGCACCTTAGCACATTTATTAACACTTTCTATCTCACTATGTAGCAGTAAAATTGCTTCTGAGGCCTAACCTCAATTATTTGCAGGAACCAAGTCTAAGGGGCCTAACTTCAAAGACACCTCACTGCCTACAGAATGGAGGCCAAGCCACTCAGCCTCTTTCCCACACACTAATCCTCTACCCTAGGCAGGCTGGTCTCCGCACCACTCACCTACTCACCCCCAAACCCAGAACACATTTATTGAGTGTATTGCATCCCAGACCCTGATCTGATAAGAAAACTCTTCATAAGAGACTCACGGACTAACCACTTGCCCACCACTACTTAAATAATATGTAGATATATAATCACCTTCATCATCATCATCACCACCACTATGAACAATCATTGAGCACCTACTATGTATCAGGCAGAATGTTAGGCTTCCTTCATATATCCTTTGATCTTTGATCTTTGAGATATCCTTTGATCTTACAAAATGGGAATTAGTCATCTAATTTTAAGATGACAAAACTGAGACTCAGAAAGGTTGAAATGACTTGCCTAAGGCCACACAAGTAGAGGGAGGAGCTTGTAGTGAACCTCAAAGTTCAGGCTCTTGCCACACCATGCACCACTGTATCAGTTGCTCAGTGCTGGCCTCATCCACACTGTTAGAGTGAGTTCCCTCAGCTTCATTCCCCAATATCATGCCGGAGGTACTGACAGATCCTTCCTTTCCACTGCTCTTTCTTCTGAGATTCCCAGATAGGTACTTCTGCCCCAACACATCTTGAGATCAAGATGGCAGTGAGGGGGGAAAGAGCTTGAAGTCATGGTTCAGAATGTATTAACCAATTTTCACTGTCAATTGCTTCTTACTAAAGGAACAATGCATCTTATAACTCTCAATGTGGGAGTATGACTTAACCTCAGGGATCTATCACTTTTTTATGGCACTGAGCATGGAATTCAGGGCCTCAAGCAAGCTAGGTAAGTACTCTACCAGGGAGCTACACTCCCTGTCTGGTCTATCACTTTTTATGCATTTAGGAATTATTTATAGACAATAATCATTAATGCAGTGCTATCTTTTTTTTTTTGGTACCAGGGATCGAACTTGGGACCTTGTGCTTGCAAGGCAGGCGGCGGCACCACTGAGCTAAATCCCCGGCCCAATGCAGTCCTATCTTATACTTCTTTAGGGTCTAATGATCTGCCCAATGGTCAACCTAACTCTACTTCATGGAACTTGGCCACCATTCTTCTGGGAGGCCATACAGACTGGTAGAAAGAAGCTGGGTTCTATTAAGGCTCATTCCCTAACTGGCAGGTGAACGAGTCACCTCTGTCTGGATCGTGGTTCTTCATCTGTAAAATGTTGGGGCCATGTTAGTTAAATTCCAAGAAATCTTTAGGACTTAAAATATTTAGTGTTTTCAGAACCTCAAAGTTTATTTCTTTTTATCAACTAGATTCATCTGTACACATGTAGAAGAAAAGACCCAGGGACCAGACCCCTCCTTTCTCGTCATTCATGTCAGTGTGAGATCAGTTTCTCCTGTTCCTCCCTAAAGCCTGCTCTTAACAAAAGGCCACTTAGGACCCCAAGATTCTCAAAAGATTTGGCTATGCCAATTCCCATGCTCAAAAAAAAAAAAAAACACAACAAACCAGTAACTTATTAAAATCTATGAGTATAGTGACTATATTTTGTGAATCAAAAACTTGGGCATGTAATCTAAGGATTTTGATGTTGCAGCTCCTGGGTACAAAAGGCACCTGGAAGGTGGGAGAATAAATGGCGGAATATCAAAACATCCTTAACCTTTTGGGGGACTTATAGGAACAACACAGCAGAATGACTGCAAAGAGTGGAGGCCCTAGCTGGGCATGGTGGCACATCATGGCTATAATCCCAGCACTCTGGTGACTGGACAGGAAATTTTCAATTTCAAGGCAAGCCTGGGGCAACTTAGCAAGAAGACCCCTTCTTAAAATAAAAAATAAAGAGCTGGGCATATAGCTCAGTGTGAAGGTCTTGGGTTTAATCCTCAGTACCATGAAAAGAAAGGAAGGGAGGGAGGGAAAATAAAGGAAGAGAAAGGAAAAGAAGGGAGGGAAGGCCCTCAAGTTGCCACAACTGGAGTTTTCTGCCCTTGCCTCAGAGCTGGATTCCCTGCCTCCTGGTTTTGTTTTGTTTTTTTTCTGGTACCAGGGATCGAACTCGGGTCCTTGCGCTTGCGGGGCAGGCGGCAGAACCACTGAGCTAAATCACCAGCCCATCCCTGCCTCCTGTTTTGACCCTCCAAGCCATGTATAAGCAATAACTGAGGGAACAATATGGTGTGTCTCCCCAAGAACCTCGAATTACATAAAATTGTTCTCTGAAAGCTAAACTAATTGAACAGCACAGAATGCATCAGAAATGAGGTATACAGAGTCACCTGATTTATCCTCAAGCCAGTATTTGAATAACATTTCTAAAAGATCATGTTCCAAGGCCAAGAGTATAGCTCAGTGGTACAGCATTTGCCTATCATGCATGAAGCTCTGGGTTTCATCCCCAGCACTGCAAAAATACATACATACATACGTAATTTTAAAAAATCATATCCCACAGAAAGGAAGTTGGAAGAAGATTTTTTTAAAAATAAGACTTGAGACTTGAAGGGCAATGGTGACCAGGGCTCCTCCCAGGAGTGTCCTGAAAAAAAACAGTCAGGTTCCCTGGCCCCAGGACCCTGCAGATCTCTCTAAAAGCTGAGAACCAGCCCTTGGGGAGCCAGGTACCTTCCCTCCCCAAAGTCACTTCATCTAACTGGAAGTGTTTTCAATGCACAAACTCCTTTCTCACACTGAGTGCTACAGGACCATTCTAAAGCCCACATCAGTTGATATGTTCTCCTGCTTTGAACATTTTAATAATTTCCCCCCGTGGAACTTTCCACTGATCAAGCCCTGCCTCTCTAAAAGCTCTAAATCTCACTCCACCTTCTCACCTACCTTTTGAGTACATCTAGTATTTGCTACCTGGAATGTACTTGCCCCCTTTATGTTTTTAAAATGATTTTTAACTTTATTGAATACATGAATGTGTTTTAAAAAGTCAAATTGTGAAAGGCTCTTAACAACACAACAATCTCTCTTTCAAGTCTTTTAGTTATTTTTTTCTAAGTTGACTTTCATATTTCTATAGTATATGCTTATATCACTAATCCACTTTTGGCATGGTCTTTTGACCCCTTTTTAAATTTTGTTACAAAAGTGATAAAAGTCTATAGGTAACAAAAAAAATTTTTTTGAAGTCAGAATTATATTTTATTTCACATTGATTGAAACCATGAGAAACATTTACATTGTCCCACATTACAGCACAACATTTCAATGGAATATTTCTTGCTATAAATAAGATCTTACTGATTTGTATAACTGAAATAAGTCTACAGTTCTTCAAGGTAAAGCAGAATGACACAGTAAATGATTGTTTAAAAATTTTAAATCCAGATAAACATATGGCTTCATTATAAACATCCTATGTAGCCCATTACCAGATTATTTCCATGATTCAATTAGCACCATAAAGATGCATTGTTAACATTGTTTTGGTAATGTAAAATACAACAAAAATTTTATTAGTTACTAAAGTAATAATAAAAAACACAAATTCCTTGCTCTATCCCTCCTCACTCCCAACTCCCACTCTCAAAGGGAATCCCTTTTCAAGTCTTTTCATTGATTTTCAGTATTTTATGTCTTTGCTTCTAAAGACCACATGCATCCTTCTACTTCTTGATTTGAGGGTTTTTTGAGATAGAGTCTTGCTATATAGTCCAGGCTGGCCTTGAACTATGTAGCCCACGCTGTCCTCAAACTCACAGCAGTCCCCCTGCCTCAGCCTCCCAAGTGCTGGGATTATAGGCGAGCACCACCATACCCAGCCAGTTTTCTATATTATGTCCTGAATTTCTACTATTCCATAAGAGGATATCTCTCTTATACTACCACCTCCATGGATATTTAACATCTGTTTTTACATGCATTACTGTGCGGTGACCACTTCCATTCATTCTAGTTGTTACACAGCTACACACATTCCCTCCTCTCCTTCCTATCAAAAAGTCTGGATTAAATAAATGGTGGTGGTTTACATATTATGACTGCATGGATACTAATACTGCTCTGGCTGAGTATCCTTTATCTGAAATGCTTGAGAGCAGAAATATGTTGGATTTCTATTTTTTCACATTTTAGAATATATATATATATATATATATATATATATATAATGAGATATATTGGGGTTGGGACCCAAGTCTAAATATGAGATTCTCTTATGTATTATTTACATCTGATACACATAGCACATAAAAGGTAATTTTATAGTCTTTTAAAATAATTTCATGCAAGAACAGTTTCATGATGTGGAATTTTCCACTTGTGGCATCATGTCAGCACACAAAGTTTTAGATTTGGGTACATTTTAAATGTCAGATTTGTGAATTAGGGTCAACCTGGAATGAATAAATCATGTATCATATATAATTACATTTCCTTTCTGATGCAACTTTTTTCTTTTGTAGTGCTGGGGATTGTAACTTTTTATTCTATTATTGACTACTATTTTGCTGCTGTTGTTTGCTTAGTTGTCTTCATACAAAAGATCAACTTTCTCGCCCAAACTCTGTCAAAAGTATAATTCTCCTCTCAATACTTTTTTTTCTGGGAACAAGGATTGAATTCAGGGCCATTGCACTGAGCTACATTCCTAGTCCTTTTTTTTTTAATTTTGAGACTGGGACTCAATAAGCTGCTAAGTTACCCAGGCTGAGAATGAACTTGCCATCCGTCCTGCTTCAGCCTTCCAGAGTGCTGGAATTACGGGGTGCACCACCACGCCCAGCTTCAATGTTTTGACACATTTTCTTTAGAGACATCTGTCTTCCTGCTGGAAGGATCTAAACTGGCTGCTCTCTAGGTGTGCCCAGGTATTGTCCTAAGAATTCCCTCTTCCTATCTTGGAATTCCCTTCTCCTCTCTTCTATGCTGTATTCCATAATTCCTAGATCCTGTGGCTTCTCTGTTTATACCCTCATTTTGCAGGAGCAGATTCTCCAATGCGTCCTAAGAAAGGTGTCATAGTACATAAAATCTTTAGCTCATCCATGTCTGAAAAATGTCTTTACCATACCCTCACTATTGGTTGATAATTCAACTGAGTATAGACTTCTAAGACCGGAATTCTTTTTCCAAAGAATATTGAAAATAATGGCACCACTGTTTCCTAGCTTTCACTGTTCCTGCTGAGAAGTCCAAACATTCTTTTTCTTGATCCTTTGTACATGCTTTTGTTTTTCCCCTCCAGAAGCTTCTCTTCAATCCCTGGTAGTATTCTGAAATGTCACAGTGGCATATCTCAGCATGGGCCTTGGTATCATTCATCTTCCTAGGTAATCAGTAGGAGTTTTTGTTCCCTTCAGTTCTTCAGTATAATATTCTTGTATTATATCTTTGAGAATTTCCTTCCTGCTGTTTCCTCCATTTTCTATTTCTGGAACTCCTATTGTTGCTTGGTGGAGTTCTTCAGTTGATCCTCTAATTTTCTCTTCTGTTGTTCTTCCCTTCATCTTATTATTCTGCTTCCTAGGATATCTCCTCACCTTTTACTTTCTAATTCTGCTGAAGTTTTTTTGTCTCACTATTTTTAATTTCCCGGTTTCTTCTCCTCCCTTCATTACTTCTGTTCCTTCCAAGTTCTTTTCTTCTGTGTGTGTATTTGCTTTTTCCATCTGTCTTCCAGACTGATGGTCTTCTGCATACAGTTTTGGACTGTCTGATAAATCTCTGGCTACCCAGAACTTGGTTTTTGTTGTTGGTCTTGATTTTTCTATAGGACCCTTTTGTTTAGTTTTTGCAGTGCTGGGGATTGAACCCAGGGCCTTGCACATGCTACGCACGTGCTCTATCACTGAGATACATCCCTGGCCCCCTTTTTTAGACAGAGCCTCGCTAAATTGCCCAGGCTTGCCTTGAACTTGAATCCTCCTGCCTCAGCCTCCCAAGTAGCTGGGGTTAACAAGTGTGCAACACCACACTGCTTATAATTTGGTTTTTTTCATCTATTAAGGTTTAGTTTACATGAAATAAAATAAAATATGCCTAACTTAAGTGTCTTTGGCTGGTGATCCTTAGTGATAAGTTCCCATGTCACTACAAAGCTGCACAGAAGCTTTATGTGCAGGTGGAAATTGGATGTGGTTTTTATTAGGGATTTACTGAGCTGAAAGCCTATTCTTTTGTTAGGAGACTCCGAAATGTTATCTTTTGGAAGCCTTTCTCCTGAGGTCTTTCAGTTTCCCCAGAGAAGAGTCCTTTGATTTCTTGTGTGCACCTGACTTTGGTGTCCTGCAAACAGTGGAATGGAAGGAGGTGAACCATGGAAAATGGAACCATTTCACGTTATGGACCCCTTCGTAGCGGTCCTGTTTCAACCATCCTGCACTACATCCAGGATCCTCAAGTCAAAAGGCTCTTCACTTCAATTTCTCCAAAGAATCAACTTCTATCTGCAGAGATGGGGCTGGAGGTGGAGGAATCCTGACTGGGTGGGGCTGGTGAAGAACAGACTGTCAACATTCCTCTGTTCTCAGTTCTATACCGCATCCTGCCTTCTGAGATACACAGTACCACTGAATCCTGAGCACTGCTGGGGTTCTCTAAGTGAAACAGTTTACTTTTGGTCAACATCCCAGACCTTATGTATTTCTAACTTTTTTTTATTCCTTTACTCCTATCTTAGTGGGATTTGGGAAAGCAACTGTGATAAGTTTATTCAACTCATTATATTTAAGTGGAAGCACTCTGTTTTTTATTTTGGCCAACTCTTATTCATCTTCCAGACTCATTTAGGTACCACCTCCTCCAGGAAACTTATGTTCATGTCCCTAGGCTGGGTTAGGAGCCCTTCCTCTGTTCTCCCACGGTATCCTTTACTTGCCTCCACCTCAGCCCTGATCGAACTGTTCTGAAATTGCCCATTTCCATGCCTGATTCTCCCAGCAGATTGGGAGTTCCTGGCAATATGGAGGCTATGTCTCATTTCTGCCTATCACTCCAACTCTCAGGGTCTGATTCACATAGGTATAGAGTTAACACGTTGTGATGGAATAAATGAATAAATGAATGACCCTAAGAATGGATCAGAGGCCTTGGGAGTGTAGCTCAGTGGTAAAGTACTTGAGACCCTAGTTTCCAACACTACACACACACACACACACACACACACACACACACACACAAATCTAACCCAGCTAGAGGGACCATCTAACAAAGGAAATAAGTTGGATAGAATTGCTTCTATGTAAGTTCAAGTCCTTAAAATCTCTAAGTTCCCTTAAAGCTGTGTGTGCAAGAAAGTCCACCACAGCCATAATTTAAACCAGTAAAAATATGGGCCCCACTTCTACAACCTACCTGCAGAGTGTATCATGGCATATCAGTTGCCACTAAATATAATGGTAATGAAAAATATGCAATTACATGGAGAAATGTGTAAATGAAAAAAGCAAAGAAAAAACCCCTCTATGTGCAAGATCATTTCAACTACATAAAAAATACAGACAATGAGAGGAATACACCAAAAGTTCAGAGTACTGACCTATGTGTTGTAATTATGAATAACGTTTTTCTCCTTGCTTTTTCAAGGTTCTCTAAATTTTCTAATGGAAAAATGTATTTAATGTACATTTCAAAGCTACTGAGAAATAAAGATAAGTATCCTGAGAGTGCTATGAACAAAATATTTCAAAGAAGGCCCAAGAACTGTGTGCACATCTGGCAGGGCTTACTGTACTGTAAAGGCCCCTTTCTTCAATGGCCAAAGATCCTAGAAGGCCTAGGCTGATGGGATGCCCCTCTATCTCCTTCCTTGCAAAGTAGGACCTAGCTCAGGAAGCCAAAGGATTAGGATCTTGGAGATGAGTTGATTACAAATCACAATAGCATGGGCTATACTGAGAAGCAGAGGCCCCACACTTACGGGGCCCCTCCTCACAAAGAAAAATATCTGTGGGATCAGGGAAACATGCTCATCAAGGTCTTTGGCCCTGTCTCTTCTAGACCATACCCCAGATGCCCTGGACCCCAAATTCCCTGTTTAAATTTCTTGAGCTTACTTTTAGGAACTTTGTGGTCTTATAATCCAGGTCCATCTTCTAGGCCCAAGGGGTGGCCAAAAGGGAAAGGCAGATAGGCAAGGTGTGAATTATGAGTTGTGGTATGTATATATATATCTCAAGGTTTCATATGAACCACAGGTGGGAAGCAAAATGGGGAGGACCAAAGCCTTCAACTGGTACTATGCCTGGGCCCTGCCAATACAAAGGCAGGCAAGTCCAGAGATCCCTGTGCATCAGGTTTGCAGAAGGGTTTAACCTTGAATGTTGGATAGATCTGGGTTCAAGTCTATTCCTTGTGTAACTACGAGTCCATTCTCCTCTCTGAACTCAGTTTCCGCACCATAAAATGGATATGATAATTCTGACTTCAGAGAACTGTGGTGAGGACTGTAAAGTGACACAGCGGTTATGACCACAGGCTTTGGATCAGATGGGTCTGGATTTAAATTCTAGCCCCTTCTTACTATGTGACTTTCATTCTAAGTTTTAGTTTCTTCATCAATATAATGGAGGTAGTAATAGCATTAGCCAGTGATTGTTGGGAATGTGGCTGTAAAGAATATGTGAATACTATCACCACTCCTGTTCAGTATAGTTCTGGAAACATTAGCCACAGGAATTAGACAAGAGAAAGAAATAAAAGGAATAAAGATAGGAAACAAAAAAGTTAAATTGTCATTATTTGCAGATGACATGATACTCTATATAGAAGACCCCAAGAACTCCACCAAAAGTCTTCTAGACAAT
>NW_004624909.1:568399-580665 GCF_000247695.1 Heterocephalus glaber
CTCATTAATAGACAACCCAATTAAAATGTAGACATAAGAAGATGATAAATAGCCAGTATAGCACAAGGAATGGTGTGCAACTCTAGGATCAGAAAAATTATGTTCTTGTTTTAATGTCATCTTACAGACTGGACTCTTTAAAACCAGAAACATATCTCAACTTATCTTTGTGAGCAGGTTGGGATAGGAGGGAATGCAGGAAAGCATGAGTTTTACAGTCAGGCAAAACTGGATTTAAATTCCATCTGATCTTCCATTTCCCTATCAATAACACTTAGCTCACAGGGACATCTTGGGAGGAAAAAACATGCAAAGACAACTTGCACAGAAAAGACAACCCACAGAATGGGAGAAAATATTTCCAAATCATATCTGATAAAGGCCTTGTATCTAGGATATGTAAAGAACTCTTACAGCTCAATAACAAAAAGACAACTCATTTTTCTAATGGGCAAAAGATCTGAATAGTCATTTCTCAAAAAAAGACATACAAATGGTCAGTAAGCACATAAAAAGATGCTCAGCATCACTAGCCATTGGGAAAGTGCAAATCAAAAGTACAGTGACCTTTCTATGCTACTTATCAGGCACTGTCCTGGGTTCCCCATTTTCTTCTAACTGAAAGGGAAATATCCAGAGCCCTTGATGTCCTGCAGCTGAAGAAGGAGAATGTCCTTAAATTCCTTGCAGCAGGGGCTCACTTAGGTAGCTTCCAAATGGAACAGTACAACTATAAAAGAAAAGTCATGACATCTATTTCCTCAATCTGAAAAGGAGCTGGGAGAAGCTTCTCCTATTGTTGCCATTAAAAACTTGGCTGATGTCAGTGTTTTATCTTCCAGTAATTCTGGCCAATGGGCTGTGCTGAAGTTTGCTTCTTCCACTGGGGCCACTCCTATTGCTAGGCACTTCCTTTCTGGAGCCTTCACTAAACAGATTCAGGCAGCCATCCGGAAGCTGTATCTGCTGGTGATTATTGACCCTAGGGCTCTCACAGAGCCGTCTTATGCTAACCTGCCTACCATTGCTTTGTGTGACACAGATTCTCCTTGGTGCTATGTGGACACTGCCACCCCCTGTGACAAGGGAGCTCATTCAGTGGGCCTGATGTGATGGATGCTGGACCAGAGTGTTCTGCGCACATTGGGACCCTTTCCTGTGAATACCCATGACAGCTCATGGCTGATCTCTACTTCTACAGAGATCCTAAAGAAACTGGAAAGGAAAAGCAGGCTGCTGCTGAAAAGGCTGTGATTGAGGAGAAAGTTCAGGGCCAGTAGACTACTCTAGCTCCTGAGTTTTCCACCATTTAACCTGAGGTTGCAGACTGGCCTGAAGGCATTCAAGTACTCTGTGCCAGTCCAGTAGTTCTCTCCTATAATTTAGCATGCTCAGCCGGCCACCAAATGCTGGGCTGCCGCTCCCACTGTTCGGGCCACAAAGGATAGGAACAACCACTGTGGTTTGAAGGTCTCCTTCCATAGTCTTTTGAACAGAAAACAGAAATAAGGTTAATGGAAAAAAAACAAGTTTCTTAAACACACCTACACACACACACATACACAATGAGGTGCTACTTCATATCCACTTTTATAGCTAAAATCAAAAGGACAAATGATAAGAAGTGTTAGAAAGCATGTAGAGAAATTGGAACCCTTGTTTATTGCAGGTGGGAGTGTAAAATGGTGCCATTACTTTGCAAAAACAGTTTGGCAGTTCTTCAAAATGTTAAAGCACTGAGTTGCCATATGACCCTGCAGTTCCACTCTGAGGTATCTATCCAAGAGAAATGAGAACATACATCTACACAAACACTGGTATGTGAGTGTTCATAGTGGCATTCATTATGAGTAGTAATAATAATAGCCAAAAAGTGGAAACAATCAAATGTTCAACCTATGAACAGATAACCAAAATGGTATAACCACATAATGGAATATTATTCAGTTGTTAAAAGGAATGAACTACTGGGGCCGGGGATTTAGCTCATTGGTTTTGCCGCCTGCTGTGCAAGCGCAAGGACCAGAGTTCGATCCCTGGTACCCGCCCCCCAAAAAAGGAATGAACTACTAATACATGCTGATACATGAATAAACTGTAAAAACACTACAAATGAAAGAAATTAATCATAAAAGGTCACATATTGTATGATTCCTATAATATGAAATCCCAGAATTGACAAATCTATAGATACGGAAATTAGAGTATTGGTTGTCAGGGGCTGGGGCATAGGTGGGTTGTAGGGAAGGATTGCTAACAGGTATGGAGCTTATTTGGAGAGGAACAAAAATGTTCTAAAATTAGATTGTAGTGATTGATGGTTGTACAACCCTGCTAATATACTAAAAACTACTGAATCATATGCTTTAAAAGGGTATGTGAATTATCTCAACATGTCTGGGGGTTTTTAAACCACCTTGCACAGAGCTAGAACATAACAACAATTACAATAGTAGCAACTAACATTGCTATGGTGCCTACCATGTGCCAGGCACTGTGCTAAGCATTTCACATATATGAACTTGGTGAATTCTTATGATAATCCTATGAGGCATGTATTGTTATTACTTCCATTTTATAGATGAAGAAAGTGAAACAGGGAGGTTGAATGACTTCCCCAGAGTCATAAGGTAGCAGTCAGGATACTCAGCTGTTTCCTTCTTATTACTTTGTATCTTTTCCCAATCCCTTGCACAAAACAGTCACTCTGTAAATGTTAAAGTAATATATTCATTGAATATTTCTATTCACCCAGCAAACATTTGCAGAGAATGATTCATATCCTAGGCAACACCTGCATTCCTGTCCTTATTCCTGCTTCTATCACTCAGATTCCCCCTGGGTTTGAAGACAGATAAGCACTAAGATTCATTCACAAAATACTTACTGAGTGTCCACTATGTGTCAATCCCTGCTCTAAACACTGAGGATACAGCAATGAACAAAATAGACAATCCCTACCCTTATAGTATTGACATTCTAGTGGGAGAGGGAGACAAGAAACAAATAGAATGTATACAGCTTGTTGGATGATACTGGGTTGAATAGTGCCCCTCCAAAATCCATGTCCACACAGAAACTATGAGCATGACCTTATTTTGGAAATAAATGTCTTTGCAGATGTAATCAAGTTAAGAGGAAGTCATATTAGATTAGCGTGGGTCCTAATCCAATGACTGATGTCCTTACAAGAGACTGAAAATTGAACACAGAAATACATATGAGGAGAACGCCATGTGAAGATAGAGGCAGAGAGTGGAGCGATGCATCTATAAGCTAAGCAATGCCAAGGACTGCAGCAGCCACCAGAAGCTGGAAGAGGCAAGGAAGGATTCTTTCCTAGAGCCTTCAGAGGAAGCATGGGCCTAGCAACACCTTGACTTTGGACTCCTAGCTCCCAGCACTGTGAGAGACTTGATTTCAGTTGCTGTCAGCCATTCAGTTTGTGGTACATAGTTACAGTAGCCCTAGGAGTCTAATATAGATGTTGACAAGTGCTCTGGAGAAAGACAAGGCAGCAAAAGATGATGGAAAACCAGGGGTGAATGAGATATAGTGTATGCCCTCGGGGAGCTCCCAGTCTAGTCAGAGAGCCACAGCCATAAGTCACAAACATGCCTAACAAGACATAATGTAGAAAACACCAGAGTTGGGGCACAAGGCTAGAGTGCTGTGAGGTCTTTATGGATGTAAAGATGTGTGAGGTTAGGATATGTAATGTATGTAATGAGCTTAAGATATGGATGTAAAGACATGTAAGCTTAGGATTCCAGCAGATGGAAGCGTTAGAGTTGAGCATGACCTGCTGGGCATGGCTACACATGCCTATAATACCAGCTATTTCAGGAGCCTGAGGTAGGAGGATCACAAGTTTAAGGCCAGCCTGGACAATTTAGCAAGACTGTCCCAAAATAAAAATAAATAAATAAGAAGGACTGGAGATATAGCTCAGCTCTCCCTTAGTCCAATCCCCAGTACTAAAAAATAAAAAAGGACCCAATGAACTGTGTGGAGTGGGAGGAAAGAAGCAATCAGGAACCATTTAGGGAACCACACATAGAATCTGGTTGAAGAAAAGATGAAAGATGCACGTGTGTGAGTGTGTGTGTATGTGTACCTGTGTGTGTTGTGAGGGATATTAGACTCCATTGCTATACTAAAAAATCTGGACCTTCTCTTACAGGCAATGAAAAATCATGGAAGATTTTTGTTTTGGAGACAGGGTCTCACTATGTATCCCAGGCCAGCCTCAAACTCGGGGTGATCCTCCTGCCTGAGCCTCCTGAGTCCTGGGATTACAGGTGTGCACCAGCATGCCCAGCCTCATGAAAGTCTTTTTGAGCAGGGAAGTGGATGATAGGTGGAGGGGGTGCTCACATGGGTATTATATGCACCAAATATTTCTCACTACAAGATGACTTTAGTATTGATTCATTGTTGTTTAGCAGAAACTGTGGAACGACCTTCCTTTCATGTATGTCCCAGAAGCCTCAGTCCTTGGTCTGATTGCTCCAATTCCCCTTACCCTGGGCCAGCTTTGCCAAGAAATGTGGAGCTAGAGTAGGAAAGAGCCCTGAAAACCATATCTCACCACTGCCAGTCTCCAGTCAACAAGATTGTCATGATGCTGACATTTTCCTCAGATCCAACAGTGTCATCTGTTCAAATTGGGTTTGCCTACTGGATTCTATGAGCAGACCTTCTCCTATACTTGTTAGCTGCCAAGCACGAGATAGAAAACTCAAAATTAAAAAAAAAAGAAGGGGCTATAGATATAGCTCAGCTGTAGCATGAGTGCTTAGAATGTTTGAGGCACTGGGTTTGATTCCCAGTACTGCAAAACAAAGCAAAAAAAGTTGGTCTTTCCCTTAGAGAGTATAGAATCCAGAAGTATCAGAGCTGAAAGGACCTTAGAGATTAACTCATTTTCCAGAGGAGGATGCTAAGAGCCAGAGAGAAATGATTGGCACCTAATTGCTGTGGTCAGTGACCACCAGGCCACAGTTCTTTTCTTGAGCTATTTCCTGGGGTCTGGTGTCCCAAAGAATCTTAACAGTGTAGACTTTGAAGGGCAGAAAGATAGGAAAGTGGCCCCCTGTGAGGAACACAGAAGAAAAAGGAAGAAGGAAGACACTCTTCTCTTGGGGATCCTTACTGAAATAGCGGTGTTTAAAACTGAGACACCATTTGGCTAATTAATTCATTATCCTTCCGGCCCTCTTCCCCTTCGTGGGGGATGGGGTGAGATGTAACCAAAGTATCTGTCAGCCTCAAACAGCTTCACAGAAAGCAATCCTCATAGGCTAGTCTAGAGTTTTGTTTTGGGGGAAATTTTTTCTCTGAAGATGATTTGTAAGCTTGATCCTGTCAGAACATAAAACCACATAACTCAACGTGTTTCCAATTTTGTCCTAGCTGCCATAAAACTTTGAGCCAAATTCAGAGTCCAATTATAATCCAGTTCATTTTAGGTACCTGGCAACATCTATTTGTGCTTCCTTTACATGGTTCTCTGGTCTGTTTTCTTCCACATTTTTATCCCTAATTGTCTTTCTCTCATGTTATAAACTGATGAGTCTCCTAATATCCCCTTTAAAGTAGGCAAGATATAAATCTTACATAAACTAAACTACATTTACAGATGCTAAGGGGATCTGAAACAATGAAGAACATTTGAAGGAACAGATGATATTTGGCCTAGAGGAGAGCAGCCTTATGAGGACATTATTCCTGTCTTCAAATATCCAATAGGCTGGGGGGGGGGGCAATGTAGTGGAATTATTCTGCTCAGCTCCAAAGGGCATAGCCAGAAGCAATAGGTGAAAATTACAGGGAGATAGATCCTAGAGAGAAGAAACCTTTCACGGTCAAGACTTAGAAACAGGGTGTGTTCACTGTCACGGAAGGTTTTCAAACAGAAGCTGAATGACTTCATTTGGAGGGTCTACTGCATTGGAATGGAAAGAATAGATAGAGGGGTTGAATGAGATTATTTTAAAGCCCCTCAGCCTTGAAATATGCAAAACAGTCCTAGATGTAGAACAAAAGACTGGAGGGAAGAAGAAAGGTGTGGAGGAGGAAGAGGAAAGAAACAAAGATTCAAATACTGGAACATTCTAGCTAAAAGCAGTGAACCCTGACCACTCCACAGATACTTATAAAAGGAAGAATAGTCCATAAACAGAAATAAAGCCCTAATTGCCCCAGTCCTATTCCAGGTGACTCTTATAGAGCAAGAGAAAGCTACAAGTCCATTCCATTGCTCCCCACCACCATCTCACTGGCTATTGTTCAAGGAAGAACAGGTAGAGGCTGTTAGAGCTGGAGGGGACCTTAGAGATCAGGTAATCTAAACTCATCATTTTTTAACCTGATAAAAAGAGGCTCAGAAGCCAGGCATGGTAGTACTTCTTTATAATCCCAGCACTCTGGGAGGCTGAAGCAGGAAGATCCCAGGTTCGAGCCCATACTGGGCAATTTAGGTACTTAGCGAGACACTGTTTCAAAATTTTTTTAAAAAATGGCTGGGGATGTAGCTCAGTGTGTAGGCCCTGGATTCAGTTCTCGGTATGGCAGTATACCCCACCCCCCAGAAAAGGCTCAGAGAATGGAAGGGGCTAGTCTAGTTGTTGGCTACTTCATCTTACCAGGAGCTGCTTAAAGGAAAGGACAATTTTATTAATTCCCCAACCGGCTTGGCCCTGGATCCTTGAACATGATGGGTACACAGTAAGCAGCTGGGAGGTTGAACTGCCTCGAAGAGCTGGAGCTAGAAGGCAGGCGGTTTTTTTGTTTTTGTTTTTGTTTTTTGGGGGGAGGGTTGTAGAACTAAGGATTGAATCCAGGGCCTTCGCACTGAGCTATATACTCCCAGCCCTTTTTTAATTTTTTGAGACAGAGTCTCACTAAATTCCTCAGGCTGGGCTTGAACTTCCAATCCTCCTGCCTCAGCCTCCCAGAGTGCTGGGATTAAGCGTGCCACCAAATCTGGCTGAAGCTAGACTTTTTATACTCAGACTATGATGCTTTCCTTGACAGCCTGTTATTCAATTCTACTCTATAAAGATTTTGTCTGTACCTTTGTGTCACAGGCCTAGAGCCATTGTGAGAGAGTAACAAGAGGCAGGCTGTGCCCCCAAGGAGCAAACACTCATTCCCTACCAATCCTTGCATACAGTACTTGCTGTTCTTTTGTCATGGAAAGCTCTTCCCTTTCTGCTTTTGCCCACTTACTGCCTCTTATTCCTTCAGATCCCAGTTCAAATGTCAGCTCATCAGTGACATCTTCTCTCACTCCCAGACTAGGCAGATCCCTCTTCTTAGTTCTTTTCCTTCTCCTAACTTGGCAAGTTTGTAATTACATATTGATTCACACAAGCCTTTGTTTGCTTCCTTCCTGCCTCCTTCATTGGACTATTAGCTCTCCAAGGGCAGATATATTGTCTGCTGTGCTCCCTGCTGTACACTATGGGTCTGGAAAAAAGCCTAGCATATGAGGGGTAAACAAGAAGCGATCCATGTTTGTTGAATATCTGAATCACATCCTAATGGGGTATACAGATAGATAAATCATAACTACAATTCAGTGTGATAAGAGGTATAGAGTAACACAGAAATCAATTCTTTGGGATGAAGGAAGCCAGCTCCTGGATCAATGGTGCTGGCCTTGGATGGCTTTGTGGAATGTGTACAGTGCCAGACAACCAAGGCCTGGGGAGAACACCACAGCCTGAGAAGCAGGCAGTTCTGCCACAGTAGGACAGCACCTGAGTGCTGACTGGCCTTCTGGCACAACTGACAGTCAACCACAGGGCTCAGCAGAGCCAGAAAGAAGCTCCTGGGATTGAGGGTTCGCAGACCTTTCTGTTCCTCAGCATTCTCCTCTCCAGGAGAAAGACTGAGAGGATGGATTGTTTGGTCCTGAAATTACGGAACAGCTCTGCACTTTTTGGGTGGGGTAAGTGACTCCCAGGCATAAGAGAGTGTTGCCCTCTAGTGGTAATAATGATGATGAGGAGGAGGAGGAGGAGAATGATAATTAGTGCCCGCAGTCTTCGCTAGTGTTATCAACTGGCCCTGTTTGCCTGGGATTGTTTTAGAAAGTCCCACATCCCAGGAAACCGCTAAATCCAGGGCAAACTGGGACAGTTGGTCATCCTACTCTGTGATGGTGTGCAAAGCAATTGGCATGCATGTGACTTTATTAGATGGCTCCTAACTCCCAAGGCCAGGAATCAGGATTCAGTTTGCACAGATGTGTGGAGCTTTAGAGATTTAGTCCATTTTCCACATGAGGAAACAAGCCCAAGAGAGAGGAATAAACTCCCTTGTTCAACATCACTTTACAAATTAATGTCAGAACCGTAATAGCATCTAGGTGTCCATATCTACAACCTGCTACTCTCTACCTGGGCCTGGAATGTTCTCAGTTACTCTGTCACTTTGTCGAGGTCTCCCATCTTCCAAGAGGCCTTCTCTAAACTACCCAACCCTTCAGCCTTTCAGAAAACTCGCCCCTCTGAAAGCCTGAAAAACTCATTTGGCAATTAGCATACGCTACAGGTACTGCTTTTTTTCTCTATAAATATCTTTTTTTTTTTAGTTTATTAGTGCATGTGTGTAATACATAATGTTTACATTCTGTTTGTGGAGTTGCTACATGTACATAATGCATCTTAATTCCTTTTTTCATCCCCTCTCCCTTCCTTCCCTCTGGTATTATTTTTTTTTAAATCTTTTAAATGTATAGTGAGAAAAAAAGGGATGCTCATTGGCCTCTCAACCCTATCATCAGAGATACAGGGGAGGAGAGCAACCTCTGCTTAGGAGAGCCTCAGGTGCCCCTTGTTTGTCCAGGGCCCCGAGGATAGGCCATCTGGCACTGTGGAGCAGGGAAAGAAGCAGGAGACTTCTGCAGTCACCAGGTGAAATGGATTTGAGAACCAAGAACTGAGGAGAGGTGAGAAGGCAGCCCCGCTGCTGCAAGAGGAAAGCAGAGTGGTATCCCACTCCAGGGATACCATCAGGAAATGGATTCTTGTTTCCATGCTGCCAAAATTGCAGTGTCCTTTTCTGCTCCTCTAGTCCCTAACAAGGACCCCCCAAATCAGCTCTTGCCTCTCCTCTCCACTGAGACAAATTTGCAAACTCCCACATCTCTGTGGAAACGGCAGAGAGCAGGAGAGAAGAAAAAAGGAGAAAAATCCACCCACATGCCAACAAACTGGAAAAAAAATAACCCAGGCCTTGTCTCACTCAGCTGTTGGCTTGCTGCTCCCTCCCACTGTGGCGGCTGCTCCTGCCTCCTGGACAGGGACCTGGATCTGTTCATTTCCCTTTCCCATCCTGAACTGGCTTTTGTCAATTCCCCCTTGCCTCCACCCCTACCCCAGCTCTGAGAAAGGGTCCTGGAGCTGGAATAGAGTACTGGCAGAAACATCAAATACTTGTGGTCAGTCATAGATTCTGTGTCCATCACTGTACCTCCAAACCATGGAAGGAAAACTTCTCCCCTCCCAGGGATATAAGTTAAAAAGATGGAGCACCACCCACAAGCTCGCCTCCTAGGCCACTTCTCCCTCAGATGCTGTTCCCTGCTTTTTTGCTCCTCCCTCCCCCAATCCTCCTCCTCTGCCATTTCTCTCCACCATTTTCAAGTTCTGTTTTCAATATAACCCCCTCCATTTCCACCTTTTTGTGCCTTCACCTTTCTTCACTTTCTGCCCCAGTTCTGGGCACCAATTAAAAAAAAAACATAATGGAGTATGTTGCTAGGGAAGGAGGGGTCACTATTAGGAACTGTTGAGGAAAATGGAAATGTTTAGGCTGGAGGAAGGAGCCTTTTGGATAATCTTGTTTTACAGCTGAGGTGATGGAGGCCCAGTGAGGGGAGAAGACCTGAAGCAGAAGAGCGGACAGCTTTGTTCTGTGGGCCTCCAGGAAACCAAAGTCGGAGTGAATAAAGATATGAGAAAATAAATTTAAATGACAATTTTGTTTCTTCCATCAAAATCCTTATTCCTATTATTTCATTTCCTTGTCTTACTGTACAGGATTTCCAGTTCAATGCTGAACATAAAGGGTAAAATGGGTATCCTTGTCTTGTTACTAATTTAAGAGAAAGATTTTAATGTTTTACTACCCGTATGGTGTTTGCTGTAGGATTTTAGCGGAGACTTTTTAATCAGGTTAAGGAAGTTTCTTCTTATTTCTAATATGCTAGAGTTTATTTGGGAAAAAAGACTTCATTTGTCATGAACAAGGGTGAAGTTTTGTCAAATGATTCCTCAGAATCTTTTCTAATGATCATATTTTTTTCCTCTTCTAATCTGTTTATATGGTCAAGAGTGCAGCATTTAGCTCAAAAGAAAGGTAAAATTTCGAACATACAAAACTATCCAAAGAGCCATTGGCTACCTCATGGGCCAAAATAGTCAGCTCCAAGTTATAGAAAATGTTGAAGCACAAGTGCAGCCATTCAATAAAAGATTTAGCTATTGGCTACTGTTTCAGTTACCTGGCATTCAGTGGTAAAGGAAGCTTTAGCTCTTCTGGAGTTTTCAAGAAAAGATGATAAACACAAATAACCAAATAAATACATGCACAAACAAGATAATTTCAGAAAGTCAGAAGTGTTATTAAGACACATTTATTTTAAAAACAGTGCAAAAAGAAAAAAAGAATTAAAAAACAGTGCAAAGGTGGTGTGATGAGTTCAGGCTGGGGAACCAGATTAGTCAGAGAAGGACTCTCTATGGAGGTGAGAGTTGAAGTGATCTTCAATGACAAGAAGCCAGTCATTTCATGAGGATCTTAGGGCATGACATCCTAGGCAGAGTGAGACCCAAGGTCGAAGGTGTTAGGATAGGAAGGAGCTTGGTGTATTGACGGGACTTTGAAAGAAGCCTGACTGGAGACAGCAAGAAGGAAGACTAATACTACATGAGGCATGAAATGAAGTTTTTGAGCAAGACTGTGTAGGGCCATATCAGCCTTAAAGGCAGTTAGATTTTATTCCAGATACAATAAAAAGCCACTGGAGAGTTTTGAGCTGGGAGTGGCATGATCTAAATTATGTACTTAAAGCTTACTCTATCTGATGTGTGAACAATGGATTCTCGTGAGGGCAAAACTAGAAAGAGGGAGGCTAGTTAGGAGGCTAGTTCAGAGACCAGTTAGCAGTACAGACAAGCGACCATGAAGGCATGTGGTAGAATAGTGATGGGGGAGAAAGCTAAGTAGCAGATTCAGAATATATTTTTACCTGAACGGTGCTATCAATCAACTTGATCTAACTGACATTACAGAATACTCCACTCAACAACAGCAGAATACACATTTCTTCTCAAGCTTGAATGGAGCAACTTATCAAATCAGACCACATTCTGGACTATAGAACACACCTTAACAAATTTAAAAGAACATAAATCATATAATATATGCTCTCACACCACAATGGAATTAAAATAGAAATCAGTAACAGTGAGATTGATGAGAAATTTCCAAATAGCTGGAAATTAAACACACCATGCCTGGCCATAAACAACATATTTCTAAATAACTCATGAGCTGAAGAAGTTTTAAGATGAATTTAAAATATTTCAAATTAACTGAAAATGAAAATATAATTTATTGAAATTTGTGGGATCATAGAAAATCCTAAACAATATTACAGAAAAGTCCAACCCAAACCAAAACACCTGGAACTAATAGGAGAATACAGTAAGGTCACAGAATATAAGGTCAATACACAAAAAGCATCAGACTTCAAAATTTTAAGAAAGCAAATATTTTCAATACCAACTTAGGTATAAATATAATAAAATATGTACAGGATCTGAGTGGAGAAAAACAAAACACTGATGAAAGAAATCAAAGAAGATGTAAATAAAAAGAGAACTATTTCCATGTTTGTGGTAAGACTTGATATTGTTAGGATATTAATTCTTCCAAACTTAATGCATAGATTCAACATCATTTCAGTCAAATTCCCAGCAAGCTGTATTGTGCCATATGCAAAATGATTCTAAAGTTTATATGTAAAGGCAAAAGACCTAACATAACCAAAATAATAGTGAAGAGAACAAAATTGGAGGATCTATACTACCTGATTTCAAGGCAACTATGGTAGTATAAAACTATGATACACAAGAGAGTGTGTGTTAAAGAAAGAATGCACATGGGCCAGGGATTTAGCTCAGTGGTTCCGGCGCCTGCCTCGCAAGCGCAAGGTCCCGAGTTCGATCCCCGGTACCAAAAAAAAAAAA
>NW_004624909.1:603366-637680 GCF_000247695.1 Heterocephalus glaber
TCTTTCTCCCAAGTGCTAGGATTACAAGCGTGGGCCACCATGCCTGGCGCTCTCTCTCTCTCTCTCTCTCTCTCTCTCTCTCTCTCTCTCTCTCTGGGATCTTATCCTTGCTCAGTTATTACTAGCCAGTTAGTCACTCTCACTCCATCTTGTAGAATTACTGCAGGGATCAGGTCAATGGGAACAGAAAAAAATGTTTGTAAAGCTCTCAGCACACTGTCTAGGACACAGTAAGTTCTCAACAAAAAGAAGTTACAAGCTGTTATCTTTCCCACTGTTCTAGCCCAACCTCCCTGCCAATCAGCTCCAATTCTCTCCTTACCCTTAGTCTATGTGGTAACACATCCCAAGGTACAACTTGCTTTCAGAAGACATCAGTACCCAGTAACTTTTACATGAAGACATTGTCCATCTCCTAACACTTCCAACAAAGAGCATTTGATTGTCAGTAATATGGCTTCAGCTTTTTTCCCATTTTCTTTTGATTTTTTGGTTTTTTTTCTTTGGTACTGGGGATTGAACTCCAGTCCTTGCGCTTGCGAAGCAGCCAGCGAATCTTCAGCTTTTTTCCAAAGACAAAAAGCAACTCTTAAAATATAACAATAACACTTAATGCTTGTGTTAGTTACTTTTCTCTGGTAGCTGAGATAAAATACCTGACACCCAAAGTTAAAGGGGAAAGGTTTTATTTAGCTTGCAGTTTACAGAGGTTTCAGTCCATAATCATCTGGCTCCAAGGCAGAGTGGCACATGGAAGAGGAGTGTAGCAGTGGAGAAATAGTTCATGAGGGCCACAAGATAACAAAAGCAACAAAGAGAGCTTAACAGAATCTTTCTGCCTCTTTTATTATCAAACTATTTAGACTATTTAGCCTGGATAGCACTCACGCTCTTAATCCTAGTGCCCTTGGGCCTAGCCCCACCATGAATCAAACACACACTGGACTCAACCACTTCTGAAAAAGCATGAAGCTTTGGGGGATACCCAAACACAAGCTATAACAGTGCCCAAATCTTGGATTCTAAGTGTCTACTAAAAATAACCAGAGCTCCTTGGAAAAAAAATGGCTGATTCCAGTGCTGGAGCAGGGAAAATACAAGAGTTCTGGAGCATCTTATGGATCTTATGGTGCCAGAAAACAAAAGATTGTTCAAAGAAATATAGAGTCACAAAGGTCAAAAAGACAGAAGAGCCAGCTTGGAGGGATTATGGTGACATTTGGGTGTCAACTTGATTGCACTGAGAGATACCTAAAAAATTGGTAAATCATTATTGTTGGATATGTGTTTGAAGATTAGCATGAGGCTGAGCAAACTGAGTGGGAAAGACCCACCCTGAGTGTGACCAGGCACCATCCAAACAGGTGAGGGCCCAGATGGAACAGAAAGGAAGAAGGAGGAAACCCTCCATTGGTGTCTCTCTCCAGCAAAAATTCCTTATGAAGTGGGTACATTTTCTGATGCTGCTACTCCTGGACATCAGATTCCAAGTTCTTTGGACTCCAGGCCTTTGGTTTTTGGAACTTGTACCAGCAGCTCTCTGGTCAGCAACTAGGGGGTTGCATCATTGGCTTCTCTTGTTTTGAGGCTTCTGGCTCTTCAGCTTGTAGCCAGCCACTGTGGAACTTTTCAGTTTTGGTAATCATGTGAACCAATCTAATAAACCCCTCTATATTATTAGAACTGTGAAGAACCTTAATATAGAGGGCCTCCTGCCTAGTCACATATAAGACATTTGAATATCAAAGAATGATATGAATGTGTTCTAACCCACTGAGTAAAATAAAAAACCATGAACCCATGAAAATATAAATAAATAAATGCAGGAGAAAGGAAAGCTCTCCTTTATACTAGAAAGACAGCTAATAAATATCAAAATAATGATGGAATTTGAAAATCACCATTTGGCAACTCCAGCCATAATAATTGTTTCAGGTGAGAATCATCAGTGACTGTAAAAATTAGTGGGCTCATGTTTGAGCAACAATATACACTTACTTATACAGAACTACAATGCATCTTTCCACAAGATACTTATTATTTACAATAATTTCACATTGGAGAAGCCTGGAGGACACTACCTTAACCAAGTGATCAAAGTTAGCATCACCATTCATGGGGCAAATAGACATCATATGCCTCCTGATATGCACTGAAAAGGACACAGCATTACTTCTGTGAGATTCTTTCCAAAATGCATAAAACAAATCATGAGGAAACACCAGGAAAACTCAAATCAAAAACAAAAAATCTAAAAACAACTAGCCTGTCCTCTTCAAAAATATCAGGGTCGGGTTGGGGATTTAGCTCAGTAGTTCCGCTGCCTGCCTCGCAAGTGAAAGGACCTGAGTTCGATCCCCGGTACCAAAAATATATATATATATATATATATATCAGGGTCATGAAACACAAAGAAAGACTGAGGAATTCTTCCATAATGAAGAGACATAGCAAGCAAATGTACATTACTCAGAAAATTATTTTGCTATAAGGATATTGTTGAGGAAATTGTTAAGTTTTGAGTAAGGTCTATAAATTACAAATATAATATTGTATTAATGTGAATTTCCTGATTTTTTGATAATTGCTCTATGTTTATGTAAGGCTTTTTTTTTTTTGAGACTGGGTCTCACTATGTAGTCCAGACTGGCCTTGAACTCACTACATAGCCTAGGCTGACCTCGAATTCATGGCCTCCTGAGTGCTGAGATTACAGGTGTGTGCCACCACACCCAGCCATAAGACAACTTCTTTTAGTAAATTCACATTGAAGTATTTAGGAATAAAGAGGCATTATGTCTGCAACTGAATATCAGTTGAGACAGACGAAGAAATAGAATAGAAATATGATAAAATGTTAACATTTGAGGGATCTAGTTAAAAAGTATATAGCAAAAAACAAAGTATATAGCAATTCTTTGTACTATGCCTGAAACTTTTCTGTAAGTCTGAAATTGTCAAAATAAAAATTCTAATGAGGGCCGGGGATTTAGCTCACTGGCATTGCACCTGCCTCGCAAGTGCAAGATCCTGAGTTTGATCCCAGGTACTGGGAGGAAAAATTCTAAAGAAAAATCCTAACTGAAAGAACATATCAAGTTAAGGATGCAATTCAGTGATAGAGGACTTGCCTAGCATGTACAAGGGTCTGGGTTCAATCTTCAGTACCCCCCCAAAAAAAAGGAAGGAAGGAAGGAAGGAAAGAAGGGAAAAAACATTTACAAAAACACTATATCTATCATATTTACTTGTAAGAAACTGGAAGCTTCTTCACCAAAATCCAGAAAAAGGCAAACATGTCTGTTCTCATCATTCCTAGTCAACATCATACTGGAAGTCGTAGCTAATGCAGTAAGACAAGAAAAAGAAATAAAAGGTATACAGATTGGGATGGAAGAAATAAAACTGTCTCTGCAGATGACACATTGTCTATGTTAAAAATTCTGAAGAATCAAAAATACTTCCTATGTCTAATAAATAATTATGACAAAGTTGTTTAATACACAAAAGCCAACTGCCTTCTTAAACAGAGCAAAAAACAATTGGATTTTGAAGTAAAAAACACAATATCATCCACATTAGCACCAAAAAAGAAATACTAATATATGTACTCATTACCCAAAATGAATTTAATTATTATTCATCACAAACATATACTAATAAAAAAGATCTGATCAGACACCTCACCAAAGAAGTACAGATAGCACAGAAGCGTATGAAAAAATGGGCCACATCACGTGTCATTAGGAAATTGCAAATTTTTTTTTTTTTGGTACCAGGGATCGAACTCAGGTCCTTGCGCTTGCGCAGCAGGCGGTGAAACCACTGAGCTAAATCCCCGGCCCAAGGAAATTGCAAATTAAAACAATGAAATATCAGCAAATATCTGTTATAATAACTAAATTCTAAAACACTAACAGCACCAAATGCTAATGAGGATGTGAAACAACAGGATTTATCATTCATTGCTAATGGAAATGCAAAATGGTACAAGCATTTTGGAATACAACTTGATAGTTTCTTACAAAAATAAACATTCTCTTACCACATGACCCAGCAATGGTGCTTCTTGATATTTATCCAAATGAGTTAAAAGCTTATGCTCACACAAAAACTTGCATGTGAATATTTGCAGTAGCTTTTTTCATAATTGCCCAAACTTTGAAACAACCATGATGTTCTCCACTAGGTGAGTGAATAAACACACACTATGGGGGCCAGGGATTTAGCTCAGTGGTGCCAATGCCTGCCTTGCAAGCGCAAGGTCCCAAGTTCAATCCCTGGTACCTAAATAAATAAATAAATACAGTCTGGTACATCTACACAATGGAATATTATTCAGCAATTAAAAATGAATGATCAAGCCATGAAAAGGCATGGAAGAACCTTAAATGCATATATTAAGTGAAGAAAGCCAATCTAAAAAGGCTACATACTAATACGGTTCCAACTATATGACATTCTGGAAAAGACAAAAATATGGAGACAGTAAAAAGATCAGTGATTACCTGGGGTTTGGAGGAGAAAGGGATACATAGGTGTGTACAGAGGATTTCTTAGGGCAGTTAAACTACTTTGATATTGTGATGATAGATAAGTCATTATATGTTTGTCAAAACTCACAGAATGAGCATGGTGGTCCACACCTGTAGTCCCAGATACTCAGGAGCAGGAGATCAGTTGAAACCATATTGGCTAACACATCAAGACCTTGTCTCAAAAAAACAAAACAAAAAAAGGAGAGGGTAGGGAGGAGAAGGGGACAGAAAAAGATTAAGATATGTTATGTACGGGTACCAACTCCATGATTAATGTAATCATTATGTACTTCAAACATGTACTAATAAAAATAAAAATTAAAAAAACCAAAAAACCTCATAAAATGTATAACACCAAGAGTAAACCTTAATTACTATGGACTTTAGCTAATAACAATGTATTAATATTGGCATATCAATTATAACAAGTGTACCACACTAATATAAGATATTGATAATAGAGGAAACTAAAGTAACGTAAAGGATATATGACAACTCTGTATTTTCTACATGGATTTTTGTGCAAATCCAAAACTGGTCAAAAATAAATTTTACATGTTTTTTTGTTTTGTTTTTGGTACCGGGGATCAAACTCGGGACCTTGCGCTTGCGAGGCAGGTGGTGGAACCACTGAGCTAAATCCCTAGCCCAGTTTACATGTATTTTTTAAAAGGAACTGCTATATGTTACAACATGGATGTGCCTTGAAAACATTTATGCTAGCTGGGTGTGGTGGCACATACCTATAATCCCAGAACTCTGAGAAGCTGAGGCAGGAGAATAGTAAGTTCAAGCCTAGCCTGGACAACTCAGTGACTTAGTGAGAGCCTGTCTCCAAAAGAAAAAGGAAAGGAAAGGAAGGCTGGGGATATAGCTCAGTGCAAAGACCCTGGATTTAACCCCTAGAGAGAGAGAGCTAGAGAGAGAGAGAGAGAGAGAGGAAAAATTATGTTTCACAAAGGTCACATTTTGTGATTCCATTTATATGAAATGCTTTGTTTTTTGGTACTGGGGATTGAACTCAGGTCCTTGCGCTTGCGGGGCAGGCAGCAGAACCACTGAGCTAAATCTCCAGCCCCCCATTTATATGAAATGTTAAGCATGGGCAAATCTATAAAGGCCGAAAGTAGATTAGTGGTTGCCTAGGGGTGGAGGGGTACAGACATGATGCGTGACAGCTAAGTGGTATAAGATTTCTTTTTTGGGAAATGAGAATATTCTAAAATTGATTGTGATTACGGCTGCACAACTCTATGTATATACTAAAAGCCGTTGTATTCTACATACTAAATGGGTGAATTGTATGGTATGGTATGGTATGGTATGTGCATTATATCTCAGTAAAGCTATTTAAAAGAACAAAACTCCTACAGCCATACCACCCCGAACATGCCTGATCTCATCTAAAAGAATCAAAATCATAGCTATAAGACACACACACACACACACACACACACACCTAATACCCAGAACCTATACATAAAGTTGTTCCGCATATTCACAGTTTCCATACTTGCATTCAACTAAGAATCAAAAATATTTTTTTAATTGTGTCTTTACTGAACATAAAAAGATTTTGGTAGCTATTTCCTTAAAAATACAACAATTATTTATATTATATTAAATATTATATGTAATCTAGAGATGATTTAAACTATACAGGAGGATGTGTGTAGGTTATGTGCAAATAGTATATCATTTTATATAAGGGACTTGGGTGTCTATGGAATTTGCCATCAGAGGATAGTCTTGGAATACAAATCCTCCCCAGTTAAATGAGGGATGACTGTATAGGCTTAGAATATCAACACATAGGCCACTGTGCCTTCTCTTTCACAGTGATGCATTCTCACTCTGTAGGTAGGTGTACTTCTTTTCCTACTTTTAATTGGCCTGCACTCACATGTTTCTTTTCCTATCTTTAATAAATGTAAAACATTGCTGCCTTACAAAAAAAGAAAAAGAATATCCACCCAAAAGCCACACAAGAAGTGATAACAGTGGCAATTTCCAGTGGAGAACTGAGGAACCAAGGATGAAGGATACGACATTTAATTTTTTTTTTTTAACTGGGGATTGAATTCAAGACCTCGCACTTGCAAGGCAGGCACACTGCCACTGAGCTAAATCCCCGGCCCAAGACATTTAATTTTTACTGTATACCTGTGTCATTTGAAGGTTTTATCTTGTTCATGTATTACATACTCCAGAGTTCCCCTCAAATACTACTCCCCCCAACAATAATCTTCTTACACTATCTCCCAAAATAAGACACAAAGAAAATCAAATGCAAAACGTGGCCAAACAAATCTAAAGGAAATGCCAAGCCATATATCCATTCAATGGAATGTCTTGAGGCCATTTAAATGGTGTTTATAAAGAATGTTAAACCTGGCGTGGTGCCACCTGCCTGTAATCCCAGCACTCTGGGAGGCTGAGGCAGGAGGATCACAAGTTCGACCCCGGTCTGGAAAACTCAGTGACTTAGTGAGACCTATCTCAAACTGAAAAATAAAGATGAGCAGACTGGGGATGTAGCTCAGTGTGAAGAAGCTTATATGAAAATGGCAGTATAGAACTGAATATACAGCATCCAAAATATGTTTTTTTTTTACTCATTAAGTTTATTGGTGCATTTTAGGTACGCAATATGATGACATTCATCATTGGGAATTTGTACCTTTATATGATGTATCTTGGATCTTATTTTTTTCCCCCTTCCCCTGCCCTCCCTTCAACCCCTCCACCCCTCCCTATTTACAAAGACTTTGTTTCCATTTTTTCCTTTTCTCATATTTTTTCCTTTCCCTTCTTTTCTAAATATGTTTTTAAAAGATTACAATAAATACTAAATACACCAAGATGCTAACATTATTTGCATCTGGGTGGTATAATGTTATTATGGTTTTTATCTAGATGTCCCACCAAAGCCTCATGCACTCATAGGTGGGGCTTTTGGGAGTGACTGGATCATGGGTGTATGATACTGAATTAGTCCTCTGATTGGTTTAGCATAGTTCTGGATGTAGGTAATGGGAAGATCCACCCTGGGTGTGAGTGGCACCAACCAACAGGCTTGCAGCCTAGATAAAATAAAAAAGGAAAACAGAAGGAAGGCTGCTGCTTCCTGCCCTGCCATGGACTGTTTCTCCTCTGCGATGCCCCTCCGTCATGCTACCCTGCCTTGGAGCTAGCTGACTATGGACTGAAACCTAACAAACTGTGAGCTAAAATAAACCTTTCCTCCTTTAACTTGTGGATGTCAGGTATTTTGTCCCAGCAATGAGAAAGCAACTAAGGCAGATGTCGTTTTTTGTTTTTGTTTTTTGTACTGGGGATCGAACTCTGGACCTTGCGCTTGTGAGGCAGGCGATGGAACCACTGAGCTAAGTCCCCGGCCCCAGATGCAGTTTTTTTGAGACAGAGTCTCACTATGTTGTTCAGGCTGGCCTTGAGTTTACTGTGTAGCCCAGGCTGGCCTCAAACTCATGGCAATTCTCCTTCCTCAGCCTCCTGAGTGCTGGGATTACAGGTGTGCACCACCACACCTGGCTCAGTTGTGTTTTCACCAATGAATATATAAGGGTAGAAGGGTTTATTTGTAATTTTGGGACTCCTAGAAAGAGGGTGAGTTTAGTCATGCTCTTTCAATGAGGTTTTTGCATAACTGGGGATTAAACCCAGGGCCTTCACACTGTGCTACATTTCTTCTTTAAGCTTTTAAAAATTTTGAGACAGGGTCTCCCTAAATTGCCCAAGCTGGGCTTAAACTTGAAATCCTTCCGCCTCAGCCTTCCAGAGTACTGGGATTACAGGCATGCACCATCAGGCCTGGCTAAATTTTTTTTTTTATGGTGATAGGGATGGAACCTGGTGCCTTGCATACACTAGACAAGCACTCTACCATTGAGCTACACCTTCGGCCCCCTTTGTGTGCGTTTAATGTTTTACTTTTAGCGTCAGAAATTTTTGAATGCATATATTGCCCTATATGGCCTGGCATTCTAGCTCCAGGCCATCTATTGCTTAAGGTCAAGGTCACAGTGAGTTCAGAATCTGATTTCTCTCTCTTCTGCCTTGACAATTATTTCTCTAAAACCCACATTCGAGGCATGACTCCACTACTAATTACCCAGCTGTCTAAGGGGAATGTTGTGAGAAGCTGGGGCGATGTGGAAAGTGATTTGGACTTAATCAGAATTGGAGTTCCACAACACTTGTACTTAGCTATGTGGCTTTGGCAAGTCGCCCAAGACTCCCTTTGCTTCAGTTTCCTTACCTACAAGAGGGAGGAGAAATAATAGCACCTACCTCCAAGGGTCTGCTCATTTTCCAACCCGCATACTTCCTTGGTCACGATCTGTGATTTGGACTGCTGGGCCACCGTACCCTGCACCAGCTGATCCAAACTATGACTGTTCTCCTGAAAGCCACACCCAGGGGTGGAGTGGAGACTGCCAGGCAACAAGTGAAGTCATGCAGGCCCGCTTCAGCAAGAGTGTGCAATCATAGAGCTAAACCCAAATTTTATTGGTCCTCCAACCATTCGTGCACTTGAATTCATTCAGTGTATATTCGCCGACCCTTCTCTCTGATGGTGCTGGGCTTTGCTGGAGACAGCATCCCTGCTCTCAAGGGGCTTCCAATGTGATAGGCCGGAGAGCCCCACATATTAGAGGCTGGAAGGTGTGTTAGCTCAAAGGACAGAATCCGATCCAATTTGTAAATCAAAGTCAGCTGCAAGTATGAAGTGACACTTGACCACCTGAGTTCACTGGATTAAGGGAGTCAATGTGAAGGGCCTTTCATAAAGATGACATTTCAAAGACCTAGAAAAGAGAAAGTCTGGTGTATGCTAGAAACCATTTATCATTAGTTTAGTAGTCAGAGCATAAAGTGAGGCCAAGAATGGCAAGAAATGAGGCCCGATGAATGGTTTGGCAGGGGCCAGACCTCTGAATCACCTTAACTGCCAAAGAAGGAGCTAGAACTGTGTCCCATGTGGAATGGGGCACCATAGAAGGAAAGGATGTGTTGGCTTTTGTGTCGATGCCCTTTCACTGTTGGTGTGCATGAAGCATAGTAGGTTGAAATGGCCATTCTGGAAGCCAGGGAGTAGAGCTGGGGTCCTTCGTGTGAAGGATACTGAGGCCAGATGGGGCAGTAGCAGAAGATGAAGAAAGAAGGTACATTTGAAAGAAAGAAAATCAGCTGGATTTGGTGAGTGATCAGCTATGAGAAGACAGGAGGAGTTGAGGCTGTACGTAAGGCAGAGAACACAGAGGAAATGCTTTGTGCGAGTTTAAGGAGGGAGATAAGTGCCAGAGGAACTCTGAGAGCTGAGAAATCAGTGTGGCATAGAATGGGCAGAAACACCTTTCTGGAGGAGGAAGGATTCAGGCTAAGACTCATTGTATGATTTGGGGCCAGCCATTTTACTTTTCTGTGGTCCTGTAAGTTTTCACCTGCTAAATTGGGTGGTAGAGAATTGTGTGTTGAATTACTAAGAGAACACTCAAGAAGTGTCTGTTTGGCCAGGAATGTAGCTTAGCGGCACAGTGCCTGCTTGGATGTGTCTTCCTCTGTGGATGATTTGGAGAAGGAGGCAAGTAGTAGGTGTGTTAGGGCCACCATGGGTTGGGGCTGGGCTGCCTTTTGTGCAATGGTACTACCTACCGCGGGCAGGAGGACACCCATACATGCAGCTGCAGTTGAAGGTAGTACGTGAAGAGGGAAGATGTGGATTGCGTTGGATTTAGAGATGGGGTCAAAGGCTAAGGCAGTCCAATCAGTCTTACTCTGAGAAGCCCTGTCTTGGCAGTCAGCAGAGAAGGGCTTCACTGAACTGTGAATCCCAGACTACTACTTCTTCAGAAAGTTCCCAGGTCTGTGAGACCTGAGACATTAGTGTTCTGATTTCAAGTCAGCATCTGATTTGCCAAGTGATGCTGAGTCAGCTCTAAACCACTCATTCTTGGTCTCAGGTTTTCTCATATGAACAACAAAAAGATATCTGTATCTTGGTAGGGAGGTGGGTGAAATGTTTCAAGAGGTTTCCTCCAGATTTGTTTTGTTTTATTTTTGTTCTTGATTTCGTTTGGTGTGGTTTTTTAGAGACTAGGTCTTACTATGTAGCCCAGGCTGGCCTCGAACTCGCAGCAATCCTCCTGCCTCAGTCCCTCATGTGCTGGGATTACACACACCTGGTATGTGCCACACCTGGTGTCCTCCAGGTGTTTTGTGCTTCAGTTCTGTAACCCCGAGTCCTTTTATAAAAATCTAGTCATGCTGAGCACTATTCAGAGGCTGAGGCAAAAGGATTACTTGAGACTAGTCTGGGAAGACCCCATCGGAGAGGAGGGAGGGAGGAAAGGAGGGAGGGGAGGGAGGGGAGGGAGGGGGAGGGAGGGAGGAGAGGAGAAAGAGAGACAGAGAGAGAGAAAACAAGTCTAGTCCTGTATCCATTCCTGAGTTGCTGTGTGGCCTTGAGCTAGCTGTTGGACCTCTCCTGGCCTATTTTCACATCTGAAATACCTGGAGACTGGGGAGGAGAGTCTCTAATGTCCAATGGTTCTTCCTAGAGGATGTTCACCCTCATCTCCAGCTGAAAGCTGCAGACAAATCAGAGGAAAGTGAGGCACTGGTCACAGATGAACCCCTTTCCAAATCTCCCACTGCCCTCCCCTCCCCACTGTCAGGAGCTTGCAGCACTGGCTGGCTTGCCAAATGTGTTGCCGTGACAACGGGTTACAAATAACTCAGATACAGAAGATTTTAACCCAAGAGCTGCTGAGCCAAGGGCTTCTTGCTCCTTCCCTAGACCAGACTGAGGAAAACAATCCAAATTCTTTAGGATCAATTCACTTCCCTGCAGATAAGCTTGCCAAGCTTCCTCTGTGCCCTAGCACTCCAGACTCTAAAAACTTGACTCAATTCTTTACAATCACATTTCCTATATGCTCCCATTACAAAGTGATCACTCCTAATTTTTGAGACCTATTATCTACCAAGTACTGTTGGATGGTTTACATAAAGTATCTAAGGAAATCTTCCCCAACACTCTTTATCAGGTAGACACTATTATTCTATCTGTGGCTGTATTCTACCCAGGACATTATGTTACAGAGAGAAAAATGAGGCCTATGTATGTAAGAAAGTCAGAGAGCCAGAATTCAAACTCAAAACCATCAGATTCCCAAAGCCCAGGGTTTTCTTATTGCCAATGATTCTCAAATGTTTATTTTACACACTTGGTATATGCAGATAATCTGGGAGTAGTTAAAAATTCAGATTCTAGCTGTCCTGGTGGTACACACTTGTAATTTCAGCTACTTGGGAGGCTGAGGCAGAAGGACAGTGAATCCAGCTTGGGCAAGTTAGTAATTCACTATCCACTATCTCAAAATACATTTTTTATTGTTTATTTTTTATTTTTTTTGCTGAAACATGAAGAGAGTTTTATTTATCAGGAATGTTAATACTTATATTTACTTGTAGAACAGAATCACAGAGACATGCAGGCAAGGTTATTAGTGGGGCTCAAGGGTTTAGCACAACATCTAGTACACAGTAGGTTGCTCAATAGGATGTCTTAGTTCTCAGATGCCAACTTCTGGTACAGATGATTATCAATTAGTCACTTTTTATATAGATGCTTTTTGTCTATTGTTCTACTACATTTTTGCCAATGAAGGTTTTTTGTTTCTTTGTGTTTTTTGTGTTTTTTTGTTTGTTTTAGTTATTTTTAAAGGTGAGGTGATAGGTAGGGGCCCCCTCCCCGCTCCCCCCAGACAACAGCAGAATAGTATTCTTATTAGAAGATTCTAAGACCAAGCAATTCCAGCATGCAAATTGAGATAGGACAGAGCCGGGAAGATGAGAAACTGTAGCCATCATGTAGGGATAATATATTCCTTCGCTGTTGCTCCTTGCAGCTTGCGGGTCCTCTTTGCTGCCCTCTCCACTAAACCCATTAACATGCAGAATCAAAATACATTTTTTAAAAAGCTAGAGATGTAGCTCAATGGTAGAGCATTTCGCTAGCATGCACGAGGCCCTGGGTTTGATTCCCAGCACCACATGAAGAAAATAAAATTCAGATTCTTACTTTCATTAAAGAAGATGGAATTCATTTGGTCCTCTAACTTGAGACTTCACAAAATAAGAGTAATCAAAAATCTAAACCCACATCTCCAAAGAGTTCTTGTCAATGGGGGAGGAATTTCAACAACTTTCTGGAAAGCAGAAAACTGCTGGAGGGTTGGTAACTGAGAAAATATGGCAGGGAAAGGCATAGGCATAGTCTATACCTGGGTGGGATCCACTAGGAGAGATTAGATCTGCTCTGCAAAATCCTGGAGAGGTACAGAAAAGGCATCCTAATGGTGGGAGGGAGACTTAGAGCCCCAAGCAGGATAATTTAAAGTACAAGCCATTATTGTTACTGTTTCCCTTCTCCACTTTCCATTTACCTATCCGTGATCATAGGTAAAAATCACAGGAGCCATGCATCAATGCTCTTGCAAAATATCAGAGGATTCTCCAAAGAAATCAAACAAAAGCCTCCACTTTGTGTACTTAGAGGTCCCCTGGTGCACTGTGTAGGTCCCCACTCGTCACCTTAAAGAGAGCCTAATAGTGGAATCAACAAACCTCTGACTCTTACACAGAGCTCCAAATCAATCAATGTATTGACTTCTTAAAGCAATGGACTGACAGGTTTGAACATTTGTGGGAAAATATGCTCAGAGATTTATGAAAAAACTGTTGGAACAAATGGGAAAACTGAGGCTAGGCATGATACAAGTAAGAAAATAACAGGTAATTATTAAATTCAGGAAAACAAAAAAGTCAAAACACTCTGTAGTGACTACTGATTTACTAGGAATTGGGATGTAAACATGTTGAAAAGTAAGGGAGGAAAAATAGGGGTGTGTGTGTGTAGGGGAATAAAATCATCTTCTACCTTAATGAGGTATCAGGAGATAATGTTTCAAATTGCTAAGTTAACATCGTATCACCATATTATGAAGAATCATGGTGGTCCATCAGTTAAAATTCCTTTCAGCTACAAGTAACAAAAAACCCAAATGACAGTGGCTTAAACATGTATTGTTTTATTTCTTTACTTTTTCAGTTAACAGCAAGAATGGTGTGGGTTCAGCTGCTCAATGATGCGTCAACTCCTTGTGATTTTTTTCCTCCTTAATGGATTATCTTCATCCTCATGGTCACAAGATAGCTGTCATGGCTTCAGGCAGCACAACTATATTCAAGTTAGAAAGAAGGATACAGAATCAGCTACGTGTGTCTCTTCACTCAGGAAAGAAAAAACTTTTCCAGAAGCCCCCCAGTAATCTTTTCATTGGCCACAGCTGGGTCATATAGCCATCCTTCCATAAAAGGGAGTCTGAGAAACTATCTGGCTCTTGAGACTGAGCAGGAGATGTCAAGGGAGAATTAGGTTGGGAGTGGTAAATACCGGACAGCTAAAACACTGAAAGTAGTTGCCCCTAGGGAGTAAGACTTGCAGTGGGAATTAGTGGGACAGGATATTGTTGGGTTTTATTTGGCATACTTCAGCACTATTTTACTTTTTAACTATGTGCATGTATTACTTTAATAAAAATAAAAGTGAAAAATAAAGTGTGATGGTCTCTATGAAAAAAAATTATGCTGGGTGTGGTGACACACACCCATAATTCTAGCACTCTGGGAGAATGAAGCAGGAAGATCACAAGTTCAAGCCCAGCCTGGGAAATTTAATGATTTAGGGAGACCCTGTCTCAAAAAATAAAAAAAAGGGGGCTGGGGAATGTAGCTCAGTGCAAAGGCCCTGTGTTCAATCCCCAATACTGCTAAATAAATAATACACAAAGTTTAAAAATAAAAACTGGTAATAATTTTCTGTCTCCAGAGCAATGGACATCAATTTATCATGTAAGCAAGCTTACCAGACTAGGCTCTTTACTTAGACTGTAAAGAAAACAGTGCTATCAACATTAACCTGAATGTGGCTGGTGGAAACCAGGACAGCTCTGTGTGGCAGTTACATGGACTGACTGTGGTTAGACAGTCCAGATGTAATTTCCTGTCTGCCATTTATTAGCTCTGTGACCCTGGGGGAATGACACCTGGGAGCTTCACTTTACTTCTTTATGAAATGAAGATGATTCAAGTGCCTGGTACAGAGTAAGCAAATGTTATCCATTATGATTAAAATGTTAACTGTTCTGTGTAGTGACATATACTGAGTGTAGTTTAACAGCATATGCTTCCTATAAGTTAATTTTTTAACCCTAAACATAGGTTTTTACTGGACTGTCAGTAAAAATTATTTTGTTTTTGACAGGTATGTGTACATAGTTTTGCCCAGGCCTTGGTTCAGAGAAGCTACTCAGTTGGGACCACATCAAAAGACATGCAGCCTTGAACTGCTCTTGACTTCTGTTTGAGGAAATGCTGTAAGAAGAAACAAGGCTGGATTGTTGTTGGTTCTACTACAAATACTATTAATTTAACTTCAAAAATAATCCACTCTGAAATGTACTACTAATTATTGTGATTGCCTTGTGTGGCAACAGGGGCCAGGTCACCACTGCGAAGCAGGTATGAGGATGTCCTGGAAAGAAAATGAATTTGTGCAGCATTATGTTGGAGCAGGAAAAGCAGTTGGTCTAGGAGTGACCTTCTATTTCTAATTCCAAGGTGAGAGATGGGGCTCTGGGTTGCAGGTAGAGAGCACCTGAACTAAACCATATAGTTGGTACAAGATAATCTTGCCCACACATGATATCAGGGAACCAGGCTGTGTACAGGTACAGCCAAAAGGCATGGATGGCATTCTTTTGGAGAGGTATCCATTTAAAATTTTTCTTTCTGGCCTGATAATTATCTTGTTATTCCCCAAAACTCCAGCAAAGTTCTATTAAGGACACATACACAGAAGATATTACATCTATTTAAAAAATGAAGGGCTGGGGATTTAGCTCAGTGGTTCCACCGCCTGCCTCGCAAGTGCAAGGTCCTGAGTTCAATCTCCAGTACCAAAAAAAAGAAAAATGAAGAGGGCTGGGGAAGTAGCTCAGTGGAAGAGTGCTTCCCTAGCAATGCATGAGGTTCAGCATTCAATTTCAAGTACTACAAAGAAAAGAGGAGGTACTATGAAAAAGGCACCTTTGAGTTACCAGAGGCTGGAAAGTTAGGGAAAATATGTAGAACGGATGATTAACAGGTACAGGGGTGCAGGTAGATATGAGGAATAACTTGTAATGTTCTATATCACTGTAGGATAACTATGGTTAACACTTAATTGTATATTTCAAAATGATAAATGTTTGAAGTGACAGATATGCCAATTACCCTGATCTGATCATTACATATTGTATACATGTATTGAAATATCAGGCTGTACCTCATAAATAAGTACAATTATTATGTGTCAATTAAAAAAATTTAAACATGCCTTTGGAAGCTGTGTCTGGTGGTGCATGCCTATAATCCCATCTACTTGGGACGCTGAAGAAAGATCGTAAGTTTGAACCAGCCCAGAGAACTTGGTGAGACCCTGTGTCAAAAATAAGAATAAAAAGGGCTGAGGACATAGCTCAGTGACAGAGTGTTTGCTTCGCATATATGAGGCTCTGGGTTCAATCCATGATACTGGAAACACACACACACACACACACACACACACACACACACACACACCCCAAAGATACCTTTGAAGAAAAAGAATACTTAGAAATTAAAAATGACTGCCAAAATTTAAAAGTTCAATAGAAATATAGTTTTAAAAGTCACAGAATATAGAATAAAAAATGATGCAGAGAGACATGGAGACAGAGAGACAGGGGAGGAAACAAAAGGGAATGGAAGAGAATGGAAGGGAAGAGATTATGAGAAAAAATAAAGAGACAAAGGCAACCATCTAGGAGATCCAACATCCAACTAATAGAAGTTTTAGAAGAAACAAAAAGAGCAAAGAAATAAAACACTGATTCTTTACATGGAAAAGACTCAACCACCAGGTGCCCAGCAAAATAGATGAGGGAAAAATACACATCTTGACATATTACTGAAGTTTCCAGAAGTGGGGAAAACAAGTCACCAGCAAAGGAATGAAAATAATGTTAGCATCTGACTTCTAATCAGAAACACTATGTGTTAAAATCAATACCTTCAAAATTCAGAGGAAAATTATTTCTAACATACAATTCTAAAGCCAAACTATCATTGAAATATGAAGGTAAAAATAGCAACTAGATTTTCAGACATCCAAAGACTCCAAAATGTACCTTTCTTAAAAAGTTACTTGAGGATGTTCTCCAAGTAAATGCATGATGTATCAGGATTCTTGGATGCAAGTAACAGAGACTCTAGGAAACAAGCAGAAAAAGGATCTATTGTGAGGTTGTCAGGTAGCTCACAGAAGCCTAGAGTACCAGACTGAGACAGTGGGGAAGGATCTAGGAAGACTGAGCCTTGAGGATCTATAGCTAAAGTCCTACTGTAGGAGCAACCTAAATAGAAGGCAGCCACTGGCACTACCGCTTGCACTGCTCTTTCTAGTGTACATGATACTACTGTCACATGCTACTGCAAACAAACTCTATATCCTCACATCTATGGCTTTGGCTTATTTGTTGTGGACTTTGGGGTTCAGTTAACCATAACTTTCAATTTATGGCACAGTACTATCATTAGTCCACGGAACACTGCTCTTCCTTTATTTTTTTCTATCCATCCTTATTCTCATTACCATTTTCCTGACCCGTTTAGTGAGCCTCTCTAGTATAATATGCATATCCTTTCAATCCATATTCCATGTTTATTTGGCTATATGCATTCCCATGAAAATATGCAGTATTGTTTAACATTTACATAAATGGTACTGTGGTAAATGGTATTGTTATAAATCTCATTGTTTCTTACTTTTTTCATTCAACACTAGGTTTTGGAGATTTACCCATGTGGCTATATGTAAATGTAGCTTACTATTTTAATTGTTTTATATTTCTCCATCCTATGACTATCCCAGTTTGCTTATCCAGTCCCATGACAATGGACGGCTGAGTTGTTTCTAATTCCTCACTACAACAAACAATGCTGCAACAAATAACCTCAACTGTATTGGGATGTGTGTGGTGATTTCTCTGGAATCAAGCTTGCTGGGTTGTAGGATATGCGCATACTTAATTTCATGGAGGTACTGCCAAACTGCTCTCTGGAATACCTATACTAGTTTACACTCACACCAGTTATCCCTTTTCCTCATAGCCTCATCAACATTTGATAATATCTTTCTATATGTTGCCACTCATGGTGAGTGGTTGGCCCTCATTCTTAGTAGGCCAGTAGAGGAAGTATATGACCACCTTTAGTTTCCATACTAGGAAGCAGGACCCAGCTTCCGGCTAAGACTCCCACTAGGGGATATCCTCCCAAATAGTATGGGGGTCTAGATACTAGGCAACCACTTGAGTTCACTCCTTTGATTGTCCAACATTCATATATACCCTTCCACTCATATTTATGCTTTGAAAAAATACTTCCACTGAATATAGTGAAAATGACATCTCATATCTTCAAACATGCACTCAACCCCTTTTCAAAGAGAAGCCCCCAAAACATAATTAGAATGTTTTCAGGTATAATAGAAAACCCAGTTTAAACTGGCTCAAATAGTAAAAGCAATGTATTAGCTCAGTTAAGGCAGGGAGACTTCAAGCATGGTATGATCTGGAATGTAGGTCCATTTCTCTGTGACTCTCTTGGCTCTGCCTCCTCCATTCATCAGCTCCAACCACAGGTAAGCCTTCCACACTTTCAGAAGATGGCTAACAGCAGCAATGAGGCTACAAGCTTCTTGTTCACATACAGGCAAGGCAGACCACCTCTTCCCTGAAAAGCTGAACAAATGCCCAAGCCTTAGAGTGATTGGATCATGCCTGAACCGCTCATCACTTGGCAGTGTGTTTGTGTGTGTGTGTGTGTGGTGGTGGTGGTGGTGGTGGTGGTAATGAAATTACTCAGTTTGTATCAATAAAGGCCTATACCCAGAGCTGGGGTGGGGTCAGTCCTGCTCAATTTGCATAGTTATTATACAACGGGGGAGGACTAGAATGGATGCTGGAGAATAACCACAAGGTCCACTACCAGGGAATAAATTAAGAAAGGGGACAATATGAGGTCCAAGAAAGATTGGGTCCAACCCAGAAGAATAATGAAGGGACATCCTAGGGTGACAGCTATGCCACAGGACTATATAGCCATCAGTCCAAATTGGAGCAGGAAAATGGAGGGCTTAGGACAAAGATATCTGAGAAAAAAGGGGATTCAAATGATTTTATACTTTCTTTGAGAATTTGGAAACTTCAGAAGTGATAAAGTCAGACAATGCAAGGAAAAAAAGAAAAGCAGTTAGAAACTTCACGGGGAAAAAACTGTAAGAAAAGAAATGCAATCCTGATAAACTAATTGAATCTTTGTGGAACAATATTTACATAATTTTAAGAGTATTAACACGTTATTGACTTCAAAACACTTAGAATGTTTTGCTGCCTACTGCACAAACGCAAGGACCCGAGTTTGATCCCCAGTACCAAAAAAACCCCAAAAACATTTAGAATGACCTATCATCAAAGTATAGATGACATAAATATGGTTATAGATGGAATGTAAATATTATTAACCTCGTTATTATAAAAATATAGATGATAGAAGGTAAGAGAATATAAGTCTAATAGTTAAAGGTACAAAAGGTAATCTAATAGTTAAAGAAAAGTGGACATAAAATTGGTGACATGGCTATACTGAGGGCACAGAAGGAAGGTAGTTGGGTGATATAAATAGTAGGAGGTCAACAATCAATGACTAAAATTGATGAATGTTGAAAAGTAGAAAACCTGTACGTTATTTAGAGATATGAAGAAAATTATCAGAAAAATGCAAAACAGTTAAAAGACTTGTAGATTTCCAGGTCAAGATGACAGGCTTACCATGTGTTTATCTCCAGTCCTTCGTGAGATCCTGCTAAAATGATAATCAAGGAATAAAAAGGGTATAAAAACACAGTGATGAAGAGAACGGGAGCAGGTCCATCAGCAAAAGAAAAATTTCAACACATTTCTGGAAGACAGGAAGTAAATGGAAGAAAGATAACTGATGAAGCATGGTAGAGGAGACATGGCCTGGAGTGTGCATGGAGGTGATGCCTCTGAGGAAGGAGTTGGTCTTCCTCTGCAACCCTGGAGAATCTTGGGTCTTCACCATGCCAGGTATGACGAAGGCTGGGAGTTGTGGGGCTGAAACAAGGAGTTTAATTGGAAGGCTGTATATCAAACCATCAACCCTTTGTGCACAATTCACAGCAGCCAGCTATCTCTCCATTAGGCAAAAACTGGGGAGCTCTTCTCTAAGGAAAGTGAACAACCTCAGAGTAAAGATCTTACCATTCTGGCACTCAGAGACTCTGCAGCATAACAGTCAGCTCTCCTCTAAAAGTCCTAAAGGAAAGTCACCAGTTGCCTCACCCTGCGCCCCTCCCCAAGAGCTTTCAATCAGATTCTCATTGCTACACTTTTAAATAACAGAAAGCAACTGTGGACCACATGGTTTTCTTTGAGAAAAGATTGCAATATGAAATAAAGAGACCAGAGTAAGCAAACAAAATGGGGATGGTGGCATATACCTATAATTCTAGCACTTGGGAGGCTGAGGCAGGAGGATCACTGTGAGTTCAAGACCAGCCTGAACTACATAGCAAAACCCTGTCTCAAACAAAACAAAACAAAACACAGAACAGGCAAACAAGGGGGAAATCCCAAATAAATTAATATTTCAAATGGAAGTAAATATAAAAATAACTGCAGTACTATCACAGATTCAAGATGATAATGGATCCATAAAACAAGAACAGGATGCCATAAGAAAGGAAAAGAGAACATGAATGAATAGTTGAAAATTTAAAATGTGATTGCCAAATGAAAATAAATATAATTGAAAGGTTGAAAGATAAAGTAAAATCTTCTCCCAAGAAGTGAACAAAAACAAAGGAAGATAGGGAGAAAGACAGAGATGGAGGGAGGTGGGAGGGAGAGAGGAAAAGAGAGGGAGACAGAGATGGAAAACAGGATATAATGGATAAGAATTTACAAAAGAAAAATACAGGAGTTCTAACATCCAGCCTCAAGGAATTCCAGAAGAAAACAGAAAATGTGGAAGAGGAATATACCAAAGTAATAATAGAATTTCCCAGCATTCTGAGAACTTCAAAATGGGATATAACAAGTGATGGGCACAATGAATGAAAAAAAATTCCAAACCTAAACACATAATTATGAAATTTTAGAACACCAAAGATAAAACTCTAAAAAAAATAACAGGAAAGGGAGTGGACAGAGAAGTACTTTTCCCCATTATTCATACCAAGTATAGCTAAAAGCCTTGGAAATTATATGAAAACATGACTCTTGAAAGGTGGAGATAGTGGTAATCCAGTTAGGAAACTTGGTAGCAGAGGAGTGACGTGACAGTAAGTTCCCTGAATTTGTTTTACACATCAGACATCCCAGACTTAGGGTCAGCGAAGCCATCAACTAAATAATAACTGTTCTAACTCCAACCAAACACCACAGAATAAAATTGTGGCCTCACTCCTCTGCACCAGCAACGGTCAAGAAGGGAGCCAAGACTTTCATCCTCACTGGCTGTAATGGATCGCTTCTCTCCCTTTCCGCCAGGGTGGTATCAGAGAAGGTTGCATGGGCAGCTGGAACTCCCATCCCCACCTAGCAGTAACCAGGAAACCCTCCCCTCTACAGTATGAATGGAGACCAAATGGAGAACCTGGATTCTCATACCTACCTGGCACTAGTGAGGCGGTGTTCCCTCTTCCATGGCTAGAGTGGTGGCTGAGCAGGGAAGCTAAAACAATATTTAAATGAGATCCAGCATCTCATAACACAGTACCCTAAATGCCCAAGTTTCAACTGAAAATCATTTATCATACCAAGAACCAAGAAATCTCAACTGGAATGAAAAGTCACTCAACAGATGCAAACACTGAGATGACTTATCTGAGAAGAGTTTTCAAGGAGACATCATAAAACTACCTCAACAGTTAGGAACATGTTTAAAACAAATGAAAAAGTAGAAACTGTCAGCAAAGAAATAAAAGATATAAAGAACCATATGGAAAATTTAGAAGTGAAAAATACAAAACCTAAAATTAAAAAAACCTCAGTGGAGCTGGGCATTGGTGGTACATACTTGTAATCCCATCACTCTGGGAGGCTGAGGCAGGAGGATCACAAGTTCAAGCCCAGCCTGGGCAACTTAGTGAGATTCTGTCTCAAAATTAAAAATTAGAAAAGGACTGAGTATATACCTCATTTTGAAGGCTTGAGTTCAATTCCCAGTACCACCAAACAAATAAACAGCCTCAATGGATGAGCTAACAGCAAAATGGAGAGGACAGAGGAAATAATCAGTTAATTTGAAGACTGAACAAGAGAAATTACCCAACCTGGAAAACAGAAAAAGTGAACACAGCCTCAGCGACCTGTGAGACTATAAGACTTAACAGTTGTGTGTCCTTGGGATCCTAAAAGGAGAAAAATTGATGGGGAAAGTTGCCTATAAAACAGTGAAACTCAGTCTGATAATTTCTTACCATTAAAACTAGATGCTAGAAAGAAATGGAACAATGCCTTCAAAGTTATGTGGGAAAATAACGACCCACAAACTCTATAGCCAAGTGTGAAGATGGAATAAAGGTATTTTCAGATACGCAGACTCAAGATGTCTACTTTCTATACAACCTTTTTGAGAAATTTACCTAAGGATGTGCTCCATCAAAATGATGGGGAAAACAAGCAAACAAGACCAGGGAACCAGTAAATAAAGGATATAATCATGGAAAGCAGTGAAGGGAAATTTCAAAATGACAGCTACATAACAGGCCTTAGAAAACAACTAGTCCAGATTTGAAAAGGAGATGAAGGGATCCAGGTAAAGGACTCCTGCGGTAGGGGAGTAGACAGTGAAATTCTTAGTGTAATAGAGGTTTTGAAAAAATGGAATACATGATAAAGTAAAATAGTGAAAGAGAAAAAATGAATCTGAAACTACAGAAAAAGGAACATTTTCTAGAAAGAAAAATTATAAAAAGTAGACCACATCAATTTTCAACTTTTAGAATTAAGCAATAGACAAAACACCAAAAAGGAAAAACCCTCAATCATGATTACAAAACAAAATTCAATATTATCAGTTTTGACAATATAAAATGACAGATGACAGAAGCTAGGAGGTTAGTGGTGGGGAAGAGGAAAGAATACTTTCTGATTTAACAAATTTCTGCTCAAGAAATACTGTCTCTAGCACAAGGAATAAAAACTAAAGGTATTAACTGAAATTCAGAAACAAAAACTAAACTATATTAGGAGCAAGAAAGATAGGAGTTGAACTTGGTATAAATGATCTAAATGCTCACCTGTCACAGTGGACATCAGTATGAAATGTCTAAAGTTGATGATTTTAAAAAATTCCCACATAGCATATTATTTAGGTAAGGAGGTATCAGAGGAAATAAGAGTGGATGCTAAAAATGAGATGGGGTTGGAGATGTATAGTAGTGGACTCTTGCTTTTCATAAGCTTTTGGTACTGATTTGAGTTTTCTAAATAATGTAAATGCATTACTTCTATTTAAAAATGAACAAAAAAAATAAAAATGAACATTTGAGGGAAACATTAATTTTTAATAGCATAAAAAAAGGACACTCCTGCCCATGACCCACCTCTTCCCAAATTTCCTTGTCCCTCTGGACCTACTGCAGCAGAATATAAGGTTTGGGAAAACTTGTAGTCTCCCTTCCTGCCTCTCCTTTAAGTGCAGCCCCTGTTGGTCCAACTGGAATATTTGTAGCCCTTGTCTCCTTGTTCCCTAGCCCTAGAAAGCCCTTCCTCATCTCCACCAATTGGAATATTCTTTAAAGCCCAACTGAAATTCCACCATCTTCTCCAAGTCTCCCTGTCCCCTGGTAGAATTTGTCTCCCTCCTCAAGGGCTCTCATAAGCCCTCATTCATTATGACATTTACATGCACTTCCTTCACATACATTATTTGGGTCAGTGTTTCATGCCAACCTTCCTTCACATCAGCTATGAGATTCCTAATCTACCAATTGGTCACTCCCTTGCCTCAAATCCTCCTACAGCTTCTCATTGTTTATAAAATCAAAGCTACGCTTGAATACCTTCTATTGAACACAGCCTCACTGAAATGTGTTGCCTAGAAATGATGGGAAGTGATGTGTACAAAAGGAGAAAGCAGTAGGAAAGCACTAAGAGATGCAAGTGGAAGTCTAGGTTCTGCCACTAAACCACTAGAATTTTGGGTAAGCCATCTCACCTCCCTGATCCTCAGGACTTATGTCCTGAAATCTCTGTTGTAGCACTTGTGTTCCTGTGCCAGGGCCTTACCCCAAGGCATCACGTGTAATCCTTTCTATCCTTGAGGTAGAAGTTAGTTATCCAGGTTATTATCCACACCTACTGAATTTGATTTCCAGAGAGGCAGGGCAAGAGCAATTTAAAGAGCTCCACATCCTTGGGGCGGGGGAGGGGAATCAGGGAAATGCTGCTCTCCATTATAAGCCCTTCTTTACTATTTTATTTTTCATCTGTGTATATACTGCTTTGATTTTTAAAAGGAAAAAGAAAAAGCTTCACAAATGACTCTGACATACATCCAAGGTTGATAAATACCTTTATAGTGGAAAAAGCAAAAGAATGAACTGGAAGACATGGATTCAAGCTGACTGTCATCTGGTAGGTGGGTCCCTTATAACCCTTTGGGGGGCCTCAGTTTTATTATTTGTGAAGTAAAGAGAGTGGTAATTGCTACCTTTAAAAAGGTGTGGTGGCCAATGCTTGTGATCCCAGCACTCGGGAGGCTGAGGCAAGAGGATCACCGCAAGTTTAAGGTCAGCCTGAAGTACATAGCAAGACCCTGTCTCAAAGGCCACCACCCTAAAAGCTGTGGTAATCTAGATAGGCCAGCCACATTGTTTTAAACACATTTCACATAATCTTCCTTTCACTGCTACAAGGTAGGTATTTATTATCTCCCTTTAATAAAATGAGGAAACTGAGGCTCAGTGGTGAAGCAACCTGCACAAGTTTCTATAGATAGGATTCAAAACAGGTCTGACCTCCAAACTATCCCAACATTTGCCAAATTATGACACATGCACCACTGGTAGTATGTGACTTCTTTGGTTGAACACAGACAAATTTCTTGTTTAGATAGTCATGCCTTTTAATATGTATTAGAAAAATACATAATTAGCACATCAAATCTATGACTTCATGAATATCACTACTTAGGATAAACCTGTAACAATGTTAGACCTCAGATCACCTCAAGAAAAATACTGAGTAAATAGTACTGGAGGGCAAATTGGAAATAGCTATTAAAAACATACATAAATGTCCTATGACTCTGCAATTCCACTTCTAGGAATCAATCCTAGGTAAATTTTCATACACACACAGATATAGGGATGCTCCTATGTAGTATAACAGCAAAAACTGAAAACAGTCTTAATGTCCATCACAAGAGAAATGGGAAGTAAAATGTGTAGATTCACATGATCGCAATCTATACAACCATTACAGAGGATGGATTTACACTTAGCAACATGCACAGATCTCAAAAACATTGTTCAGTAAAGAGAGCAATCAGAGAACAATTCAATACATTTGCATTAGATACAAAACATTCTCAGTGAATTCATATATGTATATAAAGCTATTAAAACAAAGTCTAGATGGAAGTACAATAAACATAATAGCAGTTAAGGGGGGAAGGAGCAGGAGGGGGAGTAGTTGGTAGTTGAATGAGACTACCTTTATCTATAACAACCTAATTTCTTAAAGAAATGAATTCATGCATTACTTTAATAATTAGGACTTTTTTTTTTTTTTGGTACTGGGGATCGAACTCGGGTCCTTGCGCTTGTGAGGCAGGTGGTGGAACCACCGAGCTAAATTCCTAGCCCTAATTAGGACTGTTTTTGGAAATGCTAGGGATGGAACCCAGGGCCTTGTGCACGCTAAGCATGTGCTATACCACTGAGCTACATCACCAGCCCTGATTTAACTCTTAAAAAGCAATACACAGATTAAGGTAAGACAAGTGTACTAATGTGTGGGAATGACTGAAGGCTGAACTCATTGCACTTGGCTTTGCTGCTTCTGCACAGTCCTTGCAGCTAATGAGGTTAGTTCCCAATACGAACCACGTTAGGCTGGGATGTGGCCCAGGCTACCTTTCCCTCTAGTTCCTCACATCCCATCTGGGGGGTCCAGGTACCTGGTTCCACACATGGTTGAAGCTACAGGCTTTCTAAGGCCCTCCACTTATCAGGTAAACCCCTAGCAGTGCCCTGAAACGTTCCCAGTAACCAGAGCATTTCAGTACCTCCCAGATTTGGAGGTCCCTTCTGTCCTTGAAAGCTGGGATCAGCTTTCAGGGGTCCAGGCTTGTATTCTTAGGGGTCAGCACCTAGTGGGCTCTACATATGGATAAGGCTCCAGTGGGGAGCTTGACATTATTAAATCCTATGAGGTAGGTAATACTGTTAGCCTCATTTTACAGACGAGGGAACTGAGGCACAGAAAGGTCAAATGATTTGCCCAGTGCCAAACAACTAGTAAGTGATAAAAAATGGGACCAGAACCCTTAACTGTCTGTCCCTAGAGCCCATGCTCAGCTCCTAGTGCCTGACTAGATCCTACCAATTTATCAAGGTCCAGCTCAAATCTGACTTTCTCCAGGAAGTCTGGAGATCATCCTCTTCTCATATTTGAAGTACTTAAGACACTTGGCTAACTGTAGTAATTCATGATCCCATTGTATTTCCTACCAGGAGAGATGTCAGATTCAACTCAGTATTCTAGGCTTAGAGCCTGACAAATAAAAGGTGTTCGGTATATGTTTGATAAGTACACAAATGAATAAGTACAATGAATGAGGGGACTTTCTGGTGACAGCCTAAGACTCCTATGAGGAACCCAGAACCTTTATTCAGCTCTGGGGTGCTGTCATCCTAAGCTCTCTTTGGAATCAAATTCAGCCTAGGCCTCTTCTAAGATAGGTCTCCAATATATTTTATTATTTTGCAAACATACCCACATGCATATGGGCGAACACACATATGCACACATACAAACCCACACACACATGGGGAAGGGACTCGTTATTATAGGTAGGAACTGGGAGGGGGATGGACTGATGGCCCTGTTCAGCTCAGCTCAGCTCAGCACCTCCTTCCAGAGGCCAGGATGCCCCCTGTAGCTCAGGAATTTTGCTCCAGACCTAACATGACCTTTGTTCCTCTTCGTGCTTCAGAGCAGTATCTAAATCCCATGATTAGATCAAACAAGGCTATTGGATATGAAAGTTGGGAGCCAAATATCCAATGATTGAGAGAGGGGCAGTTTGGGATCCAGACAGGGTGGTAAGACAGAACTACTGCTACTGTTCATTGGGGTTTGGGTTGGCATCTGGGTACTTGGTAAGGTCGAAGGTCAGGACTTTGCTGATCACACAGTCCCCTTGCTGAAGGAGGAGGGAGAAAAAGAAAAATGAAATGTTAGAATAGAATTAAGAGGGGTCTAGTGCCCCAGGACCAGGGGCCTCAAACCCTCCTATGTACCTGCCTAAACCCCAGGCAATGGATCTTCCTGAGTGGGAGAAGATGTTCTTGTTCCCACGTGCCTTCTCCTTCTTTGCCTACCCATGTATTCTCTGCCTTTCTCTACTGTCTAGCTGCCTCTGCCTGGGCTTTCTAGCTGTCCCCAAATGGAAGTGCCCTACCCAGCTAGGCTAGCTAATCTTCCAGGGCAGGGCTCCAGTAAGTCCAGATGGCCGGACAGGACCTGATTCCCTATGCTCCCCCACCCCTTGCCCTTACACTGAAGCCTTCCCTTCTTGCCCTGGGGAGGCAGGCCTGCCTTACCTCAGGATAGACTCCAATGAGGCTCTCAGCCTTGGTGTAGAACTCCTCCTTGAGAGAGATGACGATGGCCTGGAAGTTGCAAGTCGACTGCTCCTTGATATAATTCGCCACCTGTGGGAGGGGCCACCAGGCACTTAGCAAGGCTCAAACTCAAACACCCTTCCCCTTCTCCACTGTATTTTCTAATTTGAACCAGTAGGCAGAGGGGGTAGGGTAGGGGTGGAGGGCTCAGGGGAAGAGAGGTTAAAAACAAGCTACCAACCACTATGGCATGAATGACCCTGGGCCCAGCCTCCCAGGCTCAGAAAGCATGCAGCAGAAAGAGCTGGGGCACACTGAGGAGTTGCTCCTGGAAACCCAGCCCAATCTAGTAGCCTCCCTCCTGGGTCCCACTTTCCTTGCACCTACCTTGCCAATGTTGGTGTTATCCAAGGCAGCATCGATCTCATCCAGGACAAAGAAGGGGGCTGGCTTGTAGCTGGGAGGGAACCAGTAGGTAAGCTGATACCAAGGTGGGTGGGACAGGCCCAGGGTACATCAAAAGGCTAGCTATCCCCCTCCAATTCATGAGAGACTAAAAAACCCAGGTCTTAATGCTGCCTGGGCCTCTAAAGCCAACCCATCAACCAAGCCCTCCTCTGTACCTAGCCCTGTGATTCAAAATCCTGCAGCACCATGAATAACTTGGTGATCCCAGGAGCTTCCAGGCTGGCTGGGGAAAAAGAAGTGTCCTCACCTCTGGCCACACTGACCAAGCTATGCAATGGTCCACCCCGCCCCTATACACACCACGTTCTGCCATGCCTCCTTGCCTCTGTAGCAAGAAGACCTGCTGGCCTCCCTGACAAACTTATATTCCTGCTCAAGTGTCATTTGCCCTCAAAAGCTTTCCCCAGCCCACTCACACCCTCCCCCAGAATGGATTAAGTATCCCTCCTCTGTATATCCACAGCACCCATGCTCACCCAGTTACCACACACTTAGCACAATGTTTATGTGTCTGGCTTCCACTAGTCTGTAAGCTCCTCCACACCAGAGATCATGGCTGACTCATCTCTGCCCCCAATCCCTCCACAGGATCTGGTACAGAGCAGCTCTCATAAAATGCTTGCAGAATGATGCTGTACAATTAAATACTAAGTTATAGGGTGCAAACTCAAGTACTACTGGTATTGTGTGGAGGAGTGTCAGAGTATGCCACAGCGGTCAAACAGGGCTTCCTAGAGGAAGGGGAGAACAAGGAAATGTGAAGGAGTGGAAGGTGAAGTCAAGCTAGATTTGCATAGAAAGGGCTTATTAGCCAGCAACCATGTGAGCAAAAGCCTGGAGGTGGTACTGAATACAGTCAGAGGTCAGTGAGGACATGCTGAGGAAATGAGGGCGGAACCCCCCCCCATAGGAAATAAGGGTGCATTTCAGATGCCACCAAAACATCTTCACCTCTGCAGATCTCAGCATAGCCTTGGGGCCCAGAGCCTAAGTTCAGTCCCTCTGCCAACTGCCCTAGGAGGCACAGCCTTACCTATGAATGGCAAAGAGGAGGGCCAGAGCTGCTACTGTCTTCTCTCCCCCTGACAAGTTATCCATAGGCCGGAAGCGTTTGCCAGGAGCCACACAGTTGTAGTTGATGCCATCTAAGTAGGGTTCCTCAGGGTTCTCAGGACCCAAGAATGCCTGGAGGAAAGTAAACAGGACAGGATTTAGATCACAGCCTGGATAAACAGGGAGACAGGAAGTCTAGAAGGAAGGGCAACTGAGGAAAGTAGGAGCTGGCTAGGTAAGGGGCTCTAGCCTACCTGGGCACTGCTGTTGCGGGACAGAGCCTTATAGATTTCATCAATGTTGGTAGCCACAGATTCAAAACAAGCATTGAAACGATCAAAGCGCTCCTTCTTAATCTGTTCAAATGCCTGCTTGGCCTTCTTTGCTCGCTTTCGGGCTGCCTCAAACTCTGCCAGAAAGAAGGACAGATGATCCCTTAGTGCCCTGGGTTCTTTCAGGGCTGAGGACCATATCATGGCAAGAACGATTTGTAGGGCAGGGGATTTAGCTCAGTGGTTCCACCGCCTGCCTCGCAAGCGCAAGGTCCTGAGTTCGATCCCCGGTACCAAAAAAAAAAATTAATAAGAAAAGAATGATTTGCAAATGACCATTCAAAGCAAGGATATCCCACAAGGAAAGGAATGCCTGAAGATGGTCCCACAAGGATCTGTATCCAGTAGAGGAGACGCTGGATAGAGAAAGAAACATAGGCCTAGAGCCACATAAACATTTTTCCCCTTGTTCTACCAGCAATTAGCTTTGTGACGTTGGGAAGTTCATTAACTCTCTGGAAAGCAAGTGTGATAACTCCCACTGTTTAGTGCACTTGGGAGTTTTAAGTAAGAAAGCATGTAAAAATAGGAGCCATTCTGATATAGCAGCAGGCCCTTCGCATACCTATAACCTTTTGTCCTCATCTAAGGCAACCAAAGAAACAAATCTTACCATCTGAGGTTTCCTGGAACTTGTCTCTGACACTTTCCAACTTTTCCATGGCCTTCATGTTGGGGGCAGCAATACGCTGAAGCACACTTTGCTGCTCATTTAGCTTCTGCTGCAGTGTGTTCATCTCCTGTTTGATCTCTTCCTCAGCCTGGGCATCCTATAATCCCAGGCCCAACAACATTAAAGAGAGCCTAGCCCCTCTGCCAAGGCCCCCAGAGATGACTAACCAGGTGGGGCCTGAGCACCTACTCCCATGAGGAAGGCAAGTTGTTGTTCTCCAACTTAACTCTTTCCACCCAGTCCTGCCCATGGTAACTGTTCCTATCACCCTTGGAAATTACAGACTGATACTGCTTTATCATCTCTAGCCCTTCCCCCAGGCCCTGCCAACCTTTTTGTCTCTGGAGGAGCATCTAGTAGTACCCCTTTCTGGCTCTCAGCCTAGGCCAAGAGCCAGCACTATCCTAGAGTGACCTAAAGGCTCCCACACAGACTGCTCTGGACTCCACTTACAGCTCCACATTTACTAAGGGAACTCGTGTTTTTTTCTTAGATCATTACATCTGAGCAAATTCCACTCAAGTTTGATTTTAGGTCTTACAGTTATTGGAATGCATGTCTGAACTTATACCTTTCTGCCACTTTTAGTCAATAACTATTTACTGAATGCTACCAAGTACTAGGCACTGGGTTGTCATGTCCTGTGAGCCATCCTTCCTGTGTGTACAAAACCCAGGAAGCTAACAGAGGAACACCCATAAGTAAACAGTCAGAATACTGTAGGTTGAACACAAAAACAAGCAGACTGTTCAGTCAGCACAAAAAAGGCAGCTGTAGCACATTTGCCATAGGTTCACCACCACTGGCTTAAAAGGTTTAGCCTTCTTCCCAAGGGAGACCACTGAATGAGTTAAAGAACAAGTAGAACATGAATATATTTATATTTTAGAAAGTCCTTTTGTTTTTTTTTGTTTTTTTGGTACTGGGGATCAAACTCGGGACCTTGCACTTGCAAGGCAGGCGCCAGAACCACTGAGCTAAATTCCCAGCCCTAGAAAATCCTTTTGAAGATCTCTATACACTGCTGTGGATGGTCTCCAGGATAGGCTTTTAAATGAAATATTAAAGGTATACAAAAGTATATTATCTTTAATCTAAGAAGTAGAAAGAATATGAATATATTTGAGTGGAGATATATTTGCATTTTAAAAATACAACAATAAAGGATAATCCAAAACTGATTAAAAGGGTGACCTATCAAGAAAGAAAAGTGGGGGTGGGGCTTAGCTCAGGGGCACTGTGCCTGCCTCACAAATGCAAGGTCCTGAGTTTGATCTCTGGTAGCAAAAAAAAAAAACAAAGGTAAAGGGGAGAGGAATAGAAGTTAGACTTCTCTTCATGTACCATGTTTTCTTATTTTGGTTCTAGAACCACATGAAGATGTCACATAGTTATAAAACAAATTAAATCAAAATGTAAGCGCCACTGGGCAAAAAAACTGTTAGAGAACAAGAGTCACACGATGCCAAATTATTAATAAAAATGACTAATGAAGATGCTAAAAGTGTACATTTAGCATCGAAGGAGCTGGCAATTGACACTTTATAACTGTGGGACCAATTATCTTTAATAATGAACAAATCTCAATATAATGCACCTCCTGAAGAGATGCAACATAAAGAATACTGCACCACCAATACAGCATTCTTACCAAAAAATATTTAACTTGAATCCATCAAGCCTCCAGGCTAGATCAAATTTCCAATTTAAAAGAGATACAAGGGTTGGAAGGACAAATTAAACAATACACAAAGAAACCAACATATCTATAATATGGAACATTTTCCAAGATAATTCAAACAGCCTCTTCAAAAGATCAGTGCCATGAATAAAATATAAAGGGACTGGTCCATATTAAAAGTAACTAAAGAGATATAATAACAAAAAGTGGCTGGGTATAATGCCAGAACTTGGGAGGCTGAGGGAGGAGGACCTCAAGTACCAGCCCAGCCTGGGCAACTTAGTGAGGCTCTATCTCAAGATTAAAAAATGGGCTGGAGATGTAGCTTAGAGTGAATTGGATTAAATCCCTAGCACTGGGAGAAAAAAAGAGAGGAAGAGAATGAGAGAGTGAACGAGAGAGAGAGAGACACACACACACACACACACACACACACACACACACACACACAAAGACAGGGACAGGTAATATTAGCTTAATGGCTGAGTGCTTGCCTAGCATGAATGCGGCCTTAGGTTCAATTCCCAGTACTGCAAAAAATAAGAATTTAAAACAGCTTTACTTTTTAAAAAAGAAAAACTAGAGAAAATACTTTTGGACCACCTAGGACAGTAGTGGTGAACCTCCAGCACACATGCTGCAGCGGGCTGTTTGTATCACTGAAAGCTCTAAAAGGTTCACCATCATTGACCTAGGGGAATTCAAATATGGGCTAATAGTAAATATTATGAAATAATTATTCATTTTCTTAGGTGCAATATGGAATTGTGGTTATGTAGAAAAATTCCTTATTCTTAGCATGCCAAAGTATTCAGGGTTGAAATATCATGACATCTGTACTTGAAAAGTGTGCATGTAGTAGGGTGATAGAGGGAGGGAAGAGAGATGATAGAGAAACTAAATGCAGTAAAAATATTCATTGGTGAATCTAAGATGAAAGGTGTATGGGTGTTAACTGTTCCTTCTACTTTTATATAGGTTTGAAAAATTTTAAATTTAAAGTAGGGGAAAAATAAATTGAAATACTAAAAGAAGCAATCCTTAAAAACAAAACAAAGACCTGCTGCGCAAGCGCAAGGACCCAAGTTCGATCCCCGGTACCAAAACAAAAAAACAAAGCGGGCCAGGAATTTAGCTCAGTGGTTTCGCTGCCTGCTGCGCAAGCGCAAGGACCTGAGTTCGATCCCTGGTATCAAAAAGAAAAAAAAAAAAATGTAACTATATATGGACCTGGTTGAATCTTAAAGAGAATCCTTCCAACTTACATTAAAACAGAAACATGACTATACATGCCCAATGAGCTTAAAGACAAAAAGAACATCAAGGAAATTTAAAACGATATTCAGTCATCAAAATCTTATTGTGATTTTCAAACTACTATATTAGACAGCATAGGATATAGTAAATGTTAGTGTTGCTAAGAACTCAGATTTTCAGTAAGAATAACTAGAATCTCAAACATAAAATCAATAAAAGTTACAATTTTAATTGAAGTATCAATATGAATTTCCCTTCAAAATAAAAAATGCATTTAGGAGCCCAAACTACTAAAAATTTCTAGAAGCACTAACCAACCCAGCAATCATGAGTACAAGTGTCCAGATGGTAATTGCTAATAATAGCATTTCCTACTCTAAAAAGTCAGACCTTCAGCCAGGTGTGGTGACTCCAGCCTATAATCCTAGCACTTGGGAGGCTGAGGCAGGAAGATCCTCACCATTTTGAAAGTAGCCTGAAATACACTGTGAGTTCAAGGCCAGCCTGAACTACATAGCAAGACCCTGTCTCAAAAAAACAAAACAAGTCAGACTTTCTTGGGGAAATGGTTGATTCTAGGTCTGGGGTTAGAAATGTAGAGGATGAGCCTGGGCATACCAGGAAGCCAAGAAGATGACAAAGACTACAAGGGTTGTGCCAAAATGATTCAGAAGCCAACTTGAATGTGTACCCATTTATCAAAGATGGGGCACCCTAGGCACAACAAATGTATTTAAATTCATAATGATACAAAACAACACAGTGGACAAATCTGAAGTATACCAAGGAACACAATATTTTATAAACAAATGAAAGGGAAAAAGGAAGAACATATGTCCTGTCTTTCCTACATAAACTGTATCTCAGAATTACCAAAAGAGGCAATATGTCTCTATGTACTCCAGCTAATAATAAACAAGTTATAGACTAAGACCACTACTTTGCAACTCCCAGTGAATTAGGAAATGATCTTCCAGACTGAAAACCACACCAAAAGACCCACAACCAGACATTATGTATTTCCTGATGGAAGTAACACCACCATCTGTGAAGGAATCATGACCACAACAAACAACTCAATCCAAAGCCTGAATTTAATTAATTGAGACCCTAGATTTGTACTGTTTAATAGAGACACCAATAGCCACATGGAACTACAGACCATGTGAAATGTGGCTAGGGTGACTGAGGAACAAAAGTCTTTTTTTTTTTTGGACTGGGGATTTAAGTCGAGGAACAAGTCTTTTTTTTTTTTTTTTTTA
>NW_004624909.1:637780-684985 GCF_000247695.1 Heterocephalus glaber
GGTACATTTTAGGTATACAATACATTTACATTTATCATGGGGTGTTTGTACCTGTACATGATGTATCTTGGTTCTTATTTTTTCCCCATTACCTGTGCACCCTTCACCCCCTCCGCCCTTCCCTATTTACATAGACATCATTTCCATTTTTTTTCCTTTTCTCATAGTTTCTCCTTTCCTCCTTTTCCTTTCCCCTTCCTCTCCCTTCACCCCTTTGAGGAACAAGTCTTAATTTTTTTTTTTTTTTGGCACTGGGAATTGAACTCAGGACATTGTACTTGCGAGGCAGGCGGCAACAGCACTGAGCTAAATCCCTGGCCCCAAGTCTTAATTTTATGGAATTTCAACTCATTTAAATTGAAAACCAGATACTCAATTCAGTTACTGGAAAATTTTTAAGTATATTTGGAGCAACTTGGATATATAGGTCTTTTTCAACTGTAAATTTTAGGAAATCTAAATACAGATCGAGTATTTCTAAGGAAATTTTAGCATCTGAACTGAGATGTGCTGTAAGTATAAAATACATACTGGATTTTAAAGACAGTATAAAAAAGATCTTTAAATATCAATAATTTTAAGCCAGGTATGGTGGTATGTGCCTATAGTCCCCACTACAAGGAAGACTGAGGTAGTTATTACTTGAGCCTAGGAGTTCAAGGCCAGTTTCGACAACATAGCTAAATCCTATCTCAAACAAACAAAACAATTCAGGCTGGGCATGGTGGGGCATGCCTGTAATCCCAGCACTTGGTAGGCTGAGGCTGGAGGATCACTGTGAACAAATTCCAGGCCAGCCTGGGCTACAAAGTGAGTTCAAGACCAGCCTGAACTATATACAACGAGATCCTGTCTCAAAAAAAATTCATATTGTTCACACACTGAAATGATACTTCATGGACATAGTAGGCTAATGAATGAAAATTTGTTTTAGCTTTTTCCTTTTAAAAATGTGGCTATGAGAAAGTCTAAAATTACACGTGTTCACATTTTATCTCTTCTGAACAGCATTAATTTATAATACTGAATACATTCCCACTGGCAGAATGGGACAAGATACGTACTACCCATTTATAGAACTATAAGGGATAAAGGACTATCTTTTTTTTATTTTGGGAAGATAGTTTAACATCATAGGGTACAGTCAGAATACGAATGTGGAAAATCCTTCAGGAAAAGTGAGTCAATTCTTTCAACATCAGAAAAACACTGCAGGGAAAAATAAAAACAGATGGAGGGTCTGCAGATTAAATGATACATGAGACATATCAAGCAATGGCTTTATCAATCATCCTTATCTATCCATTGGTCAATTACTTTACTTTTCCCCAGTACAGGGGATGGAACCCAGGCCCTTGTGTATGCTAGCCAAGTACTCTACCACTGACTGAGCCACATCCCTGGCCCTTTCAATGAATCTTATTTGACTCCAATTCAAACAAGCAAACCATGACAGAATGTGTATATCTATAACAACCAGGTACATTCAAAATTAATCATCATATTAACAAGTATTCTATTTTATTTGTGGTGCCAGGGATCAAACCAAGTGCCTGAACCATGCTAGGCAAGCACTCTACCACTAAGCTACATTCCCAGCCCAACAATTATTATTTTAGAGCCATGATAATGGTTCTAATATTTACCACTTTTAGAGATACAATCTTCAATATTAACAAATGAAATATGTCCAAATTTATTACAGAGTGTGTGGAAGGTGCACATGAAGCAAGTTTGGCAATGAACTGATGGTTGTTCAAACTGTAATACAAGAAGAAGGATTTTATTATTTTACATTTGCATGTAAATTTTTCCATAATAAAAATCTAAAAATGGGCGTGAGATTTAGCTCAGTGGATTTGCTGCCTGCTGTGCAAGCGCAAGGACCCGAGTTCGATCCCTGGTACCAAAAAAAAAACAAACAAAAAAACCCCCCAAAAACCCCACTAAAAACAACAAAAATTAACTGGAAGTGGCTCCCACTGGCCAAAAATGGGACAATATACTCAGCAAGAAGAAAAATGAAGGCAGATATGGTGGTGCATGCCTATAATCTCAGCTACTTGAGAAGCTGAGGTAGGAGATTACAAGTTTGAGGCCAGTCATGGCAAATTAGTGAGACTCAAAATTTAAAAAGGGAGGCCAGGGATTTAGCTCAGTGGTTCCGCTGTCTGCCTCGCAAGCGCAAGGTCCTGAGTTCGATCCCCAATACCAAAATTTAAAAAGGGATAGGGATGTAGCTCAGTGCTTCCTGGGTTCAATCCTCAGTACCATAAAAAAGAAAGAAGAGGGAGCAATCAGCAGCAAAATAAAGCCTTTCCAGGAACCAGAATCAAGATACCTGAAAAAGAACAACTTGATAATGAAAAAAAAAAGTCCACCTCTGGAAATTGGGAGGGAGCTGACGGGTAAACTAGAAAGTACAGAGAAGCTGGAAAAATATAGCACAATGCCGAGAAATGAATGAAGCAGTCTGCCAGGCATGGTGGTGCATGCCTATAATCTCAGCACTTGGGAGGCTGAGGCAGGACAATCACTGTGAGTTCAAGGACAGCCTGAATTACAGAGTGAGACCTTATCTCAAAAAACCATAAAGAAAACAAAACAAAACAAAACAAAAAACCCAAAAAACCCCCAAAAAACCGCCAAAGCAGTCTAGAAAGCTCACCCTGGCTCCTGGGGAGGGGGACCTCTCTCTCTGCAGAGACACAAAGTAAACTGGCAAAGAGTTGGCAGCTCCAGGGGAAAACAATGGAATGGACAAGGAATGCTACCACAAAGAAAATTCCACAGTTGTAAACTGCAAAAACAACATGGGATTTTACTCTGAAAGTGACTCGTTCCAAATGGCAGGCTAGAGTTGGAGAAGAAATCCACTGCAGCATCCACCATATTTGAGAAGGTTTAATAAGGCCCCATTTTGAGAAGAGGTTAATTGTTTTAAGACTAAGCCACAGAAGAACTACAGAACAACTTCACTTCGGGGTTTGCAGTGTTAGCCTACCACGGGAACTGGGTGAGAGATGGCCATGAGAGACAGTTGCAGGGAGGGCGCAGGCTAGACACAAGACCCCCAAGAAGTTTATGCTTAGGCCAGGAAGGAGATGGACCCTGCGCTTCATGATGAGAAGCTAGGCTCGGCGTGCATGGCTTTTGAGGTGGCTGGGTGTGAAACTGCATGCATTAAGCCCAATAGTCTGCTTGAACCCCCTCCCTGCTGCTTATATCCAGCACAGTGATCAGTCATCTGACTGCTTTACCCATCTATCAACGTGAGGAAGGACACACCTCAGCTTAGATCATTGCCATAACCTGGGTTGTACAAACAGAGCAGACTCTGGAGCAGGGAGGGCAGCTTACAAACACATAAGCTATAAATTTAGGTAGAGAAAACTATGGCTGGATTCTAAGACTATGGCTGGATTCTAAGACAGCAGACCCTGGATAGAAACCATTCAATCAAAACTACAAAGGAAGTTTTTTTTTTGGTACCAGGGATTGAACTCGGATCCTTGCACTTGCAAGGCAGGTGAAAGAACCACTGACCTAAATCCCTGGCCCCAAAGGAAGTTTTTGGATTTATTGCTCCCCCTTTTTTTCCTTTATTGGTTTTGAGGTTCGGGTTTTTTTTCCCCTTCTTTTAATTTTTTCTTTTTCTTATTTTTCTTGTTCTTTCCTATTACTTTTATTTAATTCTGTTAATTTCCTTTACTTAACAGAATCCATTCTCTCACTCTCCTCCTTTCCATCTTCCACTGCTTAATTTTTAAAATTTTCCAGTTAACTCTATGCTATTACTGTTAAATTCTATTGTTCGTAGCGGTATATTGGTTGTATTTAGCAGGTATTTACTGTATGCCCAATATTTGCTTTGTTAGTGCTTATACTATAGTTATAGATCATATTTCTATGGTTAAGGGCGATACATTATTGGTTCTTATGGTATGGCAATATCCAATTTGTTTCTGATACTATTATTGCAGCTAATTTTCTTGCTATTGCCAGAGCGGCACAGCTGTAGCTATTAACTAGTTTTCTGTATGCCTTTGTGGCATTAACAATACTGCAGTCTATTATAAGAGAACTGGATGCTGGGCCAATTACACTGTATCCTCCTCCTGCAAATTAACAGGGCCAGTTGGATCTTGGAACAGAGGCAAAGGCCTATAGTTAGCCACGCCCAGAGTACTTTTTTTTTGAGACAGGGTCTCGTTTTTTGAGACAGGGTCTTGTTATGTAGTTCAGATTGGCCTTGAACTCACTATGTAGTCCAGGCTGGCCTCGAACTTGCAACAATCCTCCTGCCTCAGCCTCCTGAGTGCTTGGATTATAGGCATGCACTGCCACCATAATATATCACTTAAAAGCAGATGCTAACCAAAGAGATCTCCCTCCATAATAGCAACAAAGTCTTTCCACTATAATTGACCTGCAAACCTCAGCACAGGGAAGGGGGGGGGGGTAGAGGGAAAACAGGGCAACAAAATGACTCCAAAAACTCCCAACCCCCCCAAAGTTGATCCATGGGGCATCAGTGGGGAGGAAATAAAAAGCCAAACAGTGAAATTATTCAAAATGATGAGAGCGAGAGAAAAAAATAGATCAATAAGGTGCTTCACAAGCTCAAAGATACAACTAAATGGATATGGATATAACAAACAAAATGATCAGCAAGTTTACAGAAGATACTAATGAAAAGCTAGCTGAGCTAATCAAGATGATACAAAACATGAATGACAAGTTTACCCAAGAATTAAGAGTCTACAAAAAGGTATCAAACAGAAATCTAGGAGATTAAAAATCCTATTGAAAGTATGGACAGCAGAAGTGACCAATGTGAGGACAGAGTGTCAGAACTAGAAGACAATGCTGACATTAGTCACCAATTATTCATACTTTAAAAACAACAAGAGAACATGATAAATGGATCCAATAGCTGCTAAATAACACAAAGAAGACTAACCAAAGATTAAATGGAATTAGTGAAAAATGAGAAGATAAAACCAATAGCATTAAAAATAACCTGTTTACAGAACTAACATCAGAAAACTTTCTAAGCGTGGGAAAAGAAGCAGATATATGAGGCATATAGAACCCAAAAGAGCCATGATCAGAAAAGAATTTCTCCACAGCATATCACAGTCAAAATTGTGGAAGTACAACATAGGGACAGAATCTTAAAAGCTATTGAAGCAAAGCAACAAATCACTTATAAAGGTAAATCCATTAGAATTACAGCAGACTTTTAAATACAACACTTAAAGGCCGGAAGAAATGTTTCAAGCCCGAAAAGAAAATATTGTACAACCCAGATTGACATATCCTACAAAACTCTTTCAAAATTGATGGAGAAATAAGGTCTTTTCATGACAAAGAGAACCTTGGGAAATTCATGACTACCAAATCAGCACTCCAAAAGCTTCCCCAGGATATCCTAGAAAGAGGCAATAACACCAACAATGCCAAAAAGTCTAATAGAATGAATATACCAGGAAGGGTAAGCAATTAAGTAGAAGGGAAAAAAGGGGGAATAATGAAAGGAAATATGAAAAGAAAGCAATGACAGGAATAAGTCAATACCTTTCAGAAATAACTTGCAATGTGATGGGCCAGGGATTTAGCTCAGTGGTTTCGCCGCCTGCTGCGCAAACGCAAAGATCCGAGTTCGATCCCCCATACCAAAAAACAACAACAACTTGCAATGTGAATGGTCTCAATTTCCCAAGCAAAAGACACAGATTAGTAAAATGCAACAAGAAACAAAACTCAAAGGGATGTTGCATACAAGAAACACATTTGACCTCAAAAGACACACAGACTACAAATCAAAGGATGGAAAACACTATTCCATACAATGAGAACCAGAAAACAAGCAGGAGTAGCTATCCTATTTCCAGACAAAGTGAACTTCAAGCCAAAACTGATCAGAAGAGGCAAAGAAGGCCCTACATATTGGTTAAGGAGAGAACTGAACAGAAAGAAATAACAATTATTAACAAATGCACAGAACGCTGGTGACTCAACTTCATAAAACAAACACTACTGGACATAAAAGATAAAGATCAGCATAATTACAGTGAGGGGCTCCAATACCCCACAGTCACAAATAGACATGTCAACTAGGCAAAAATCAACAAAGAAATATCAGAGCTGAACCAAACCTTCAAACCAACAGACTTAATATCGACAGTGTTCCACCCAACAACAGAATACACATTCTTCTCAGCAGCACATGGGCTTTTCTCCAAAACAGATCACATACTAGCCTGTAGAGCATGAAAAACTAGTCATGTAAATGCAGAAGAACCCAAATTATCTATAACATGCATATTATCAGACCTAGGGCAATGAAATGAAAAATCAGGCAAAAGAAACCACAGAAATTATTCAAACACATAGAAAATAAACAGTATACTCTCAAATAATCATGGGTCACAGAAGAAATCAAGGAAGAAATTAGACAGTTCCTAGAATCCAAAGACAATGCCAGTACAACACATGACAACTTATGGGACACGATGAAAGTAGTCCTCTGAGGGAAGTTTATAGCTGTGATTGCCCACATCAGAAAAACAGAGCAAGCCCAAATAAATAACCTAATGATCTTAGAAAAAACAAGGACAATTCAAATCCAGGGCTAGTACAAGGAAGGAAATTATAAAGATCAGAGCAGAAATTAATGAAATTAACAAACTTGAGACTAAAAAAAAATACAAAGAATCAATGAATTGAAGAGCTGGCGCTTAAAAAAATATAAACAAAATAGACAAATCCTTAGCCAATCTTAGCAAAAGGAAAAGACCCAAATCAATCCAATTAGGAATGAAAAAGATGAAATCACAACAGACACCACTGAAATCCAAAAGATTATTAGTAACTACTTTCCAAACTTTTACTCCCATAAATTGGAGAATCCAGAAGAAATAGATCTCTAGATAAATATGACTTACCAAAACAGAACCATGAAAATTATAAAAGGCCTGAATAATCCAGTAACAGGCAATGAAACTGAAGCAGTAATTAAAAAAAAAAAAATCTACCAACTCAGAAAACCCCAGGACCTGATGAATTCACTGCTGAATTCCACAAGAATTTCAGGGAAGATCTAACACCAATACTCCTCAAAAAGTAATGAAATCAAAAGAGAAGTACTCCCAAAGTCATTCCTGGAAGCTAGCATTACTGATTTCAAAATCAGACAAGGACCCAACCGAAAAAGCGAACTACAGGACACTCTCCTTAATGAACATCAATGCAAAAATCCTCAGCAAGATACAGTAATGCCTTGGTTCACAAATGTTTCTGTTCATTAGCAATTTTGCAAAATTTTACTTTCCTTTGCAAACTCCACATGGGGTGATAAATATGACCACGACCATCTTCCCTGCATGAACATGAATGTGGCCATCTTCAACAGAATTTGTGGAACGAATTAAGTTCATGAACTGAGGTACCACTTACTGGCACACAGAATGCAACAAATCATCAAAAAGATAATACATCATGACCAAGTAGGCTTCATCTCAGGGATGGAAGGATGGTTCAACATATGTAAATCAAGAAATTTAACACATCATACAAATAGAAGGACAAAATCATATTATCATCTCAAAAGATGCAGAAAAATCTTTTGAGAAAATCTAACATCCATTCATGATAAAAACCCTGAAGAAAGTAGGTATAGAGCAGTAATGGTAAACCTTTTAGGGCTTTCAATGGTACACATAGCCCACAGCAGCATGCATGCCATAGGTTCGCCATCACTGGTAGAGAGGAACCTTATCTCAATCTGATAAAAGCCATTTATGACAAACCAACAGCCCACATCATATTAAATAGGGAAAAGCTGAAAGTTCAAGGCCAGCCTCAACTACACAGGGACAGCTTGTCTCAAAAATCCAAAAAAACCCCACAAACAAACAAACAAACAAACAAAGCCCCAAGACTGACCATATGTTACTAACTGTTGAGGTTGGGTGATGGGTGCCTGGCATTCATTATATCATTCGGCTCATTTCTATTAATGTTTGAAAATTTCCGTAAGTTTTTTTTTTGTTTTTTGTTTTTTTACAAAACCAAGTCCCCCTGGAATAATGATGAGGTACAAATTGGAAAGTATTGGAGACTAGGAGGCTACTGCAAGTCTATGTGAGATGAAGGAGAGGGTACAAACACAAAGAAAGGAGAACTCAATAGATATTTAGGAGATAGATTTGATAGGGCTTGGTAACTGATTATGTAAAGTAAGAGGGAGGAGTCAAGCATGAGGCCAAGATTTCTGATTGAGCATATAGGTGGCACTGAGAAGGGGCAGATTTGGAAGGCTGGGGTTTGAGATAACTTGTAGGACCTAGCATAGAGATGGCAGCTAAAGCAAGATGAGTGAGAGATACCCAGAATGAGAATAGTACCTGGCACAGTCCTGAGGAATACTTGAGGCCAATCTGGGGGTGTGGGGTGGGATATGTGCATGTGTCTGTGTTTACATATAAGGGGGAGACCTTGACTCACAACAGCTTGGTTCTCCTTCCCTTGCCAGCTTTTCTTTCCAGCCACAATCTCCATGTCTCCATAGGCTGACTGGAAAGGATACCTGGAAAGATGCCCCATGGTTGATCTTTACCTTGAGATCCTCACAAAGGTCACCATAGTCAATCTCGATGAGGGCCTCTCGTGCATAGATATTGGAAGTTCTCTGGGAACCACTCACTGAATCTTCTCCCTGAGAACTACCCTGCAATGGCAAGAGGCAGAGTCAAATGGAACGGACTGGCCATGAGTGGCCCTCTAAGGGGAGCCTAGGGCTCCTTTGTAGCCTTCCATGTGTTAGAGGAAGCACTTCCAGGGCGGAAAAATAGAAAGACCATTTTAAAATTGGGCTGTATTTACTAACAGTGTAATCCTGGGCAAGTCATGCTCTTGGATTGTGAAGTCATCCCCACTCCTTTTTTTTTTTTTCAGTGCTTGAAATGGAACCCAGGACCTCGTGTACTTTAGGTAACCATTTTATCACTAAATACATGTCCCCAGCCTGAGTTTCTTCATCTATAACATGGGGACAATGCCTGCCTCACAGGGATGTGGTTAGGATTAGAGGTAATAATGTCACATGTTACCACGATGCCCAGAACAATTTTGGTGTTGAAAATATTTTACTGAATTAAACTGAAATGCTCCTTTTAAGAGGGAGGAAGACCATAGGACTGAGATACCTGAACACTTTTAAGATAAAATATACATAAATACCCTTGCAGCTAATGTTTTCCACCCCCTGGCTACTGTTTTTCACTTCCAATGGATAAAATGCCTCAACATCTCTATTGGCTAATGTCATTCCCTTTCCTGTAACTAAGCTTCCTCACCTCTGCACTGCTGATGTCCGTTACTCAACCCTCTTCTGGCCAACCTCTCTCACTGCAGCTAAGCCATCATCTCTCTGTTCCCACTGATTCCTGTCTTCCTTTGTGCTTGGCTAAAGTCCATCACTTCACTCTTAACAATATCCATCACCTGCTGGAGCTAACACAACATAGCTCAAGTCCTTAAGGTTAATGAATTCATCAGCTCTTGACTCAACTCTCACACCACCCACTGGCTTCCAGCTCAACTCTCAAACTCACCTTCCCTCTCACACCAGAACCACCTTTCATCTCACCTGCCTTAACTAACTCACCTTGCCTCATCTCTCCTACATCCTTTGTTCTTTATCCCCCTCACTGTCCTTCTTTCACCTGCCCTTCCCAGCCACGTTCACCCTGGTTAACATCCACAGCCCATTCCTACTACCAGCCATAACTCACCTCTTCCTGACTAATATCATCCATGGTACCCTTTGAGAGTGGCAACTTGATATCCTGCATCTTGCATGCCTGTAGCAAGTTGTGGCGGTCACTGCGCTTCTGTTCAAGCTTGGTTTCAATGGCTGTCACCTCCTTCTGTAAATGAGTCATTTCCCTAAAAGGGTCCAGGGAGCTAAGTGAGACCCAAATCTGGCAAGCTGCCTGTTCTACCTACTTCCTCCCACCCTGGGCCTGAACCCACTCACTTGTTAGCACCTCCCAGTTTCTTACGAATCTCCTCCATCTCATGATTCTTGTCATTTACTTCTGACTTCTTGGCCAAGTGCTGATTCTTCAGGTCTTGTAGCTGAGCCATGGTCTCATCTATGATCTTCATGTGTCTTTGTTCCTCCTGGTCACAGCAGGGAAAACAGGAAGAGGTGAGGGCTTTCCCATTTGACCTTGGGATTGTCTCCTCTTGCCCCATCCTTCCCACCAGGCAGTGTGTTGCAGCTTCTCAACAACAAGCTCTGCTTTTACAAGCCTCCCATCAACCCTCAGCCTTCTTTTACCTTTTTCTAAATTATTTAGTGCCCGTCCCCAGCCCAATTATATAAACTGCCCACTGCAAAAGAGTTCTAAGTATTGAAAAATAATAAAAATGAGGGGGATCACTCATAATTCCACTAGCCAGAGATAGCCAATTAACATTCTAGCATATTTCCTCCTAGCATTATTTAAAAATAGCTTTACCTAGTGGAGACTATATTGCATTATGTATTATGATTGTACTGTATTCTATATTCTCACTTAATATTATATTTGAACATTTTTTCCACATTTTTTTTCTTTTGTGGTGGTACTAGGGATTGAAGCCAGGGTCCCAGAACCAACCCCTCATAGATCAAGGGATGACTCTACTATTCCTGCAACTTTCTGCTAAGTCGAAAATTATTTCAAAATAAAAGGTCACATGAATACATTATCCTGAATCATCTAGATATAAATCTAGTCCTGGCCCAGGATTTTACTGCCTGATCTGCAACTGCATTTAAGATTCCAGTGAGACCAAAGACGACTACTATAATCATCAGGGGTTAATGAAGCACAAGCAACCAATATAGGCAGGCATAATAGTCAAACGATGTTAGGAGGGAATGTTGTAAGGGACAAAAATTTGATGATAATTTAAAGATGAAAGATGTTAAGGAAAGAGTCATCACATAATACATAGGCATGCTTAACTAAAAGAAATGAGCTGTAGCAGTCACTAGCATAGTCACACTGAAGTGACTTGATTTCAGCAAAATATCATCATCTGTTGCACTGAATTTACATGACGTCTGAATTTGGGGTTGGGATGCTTGAGGCTGTGCCTCTAAAGGTATTTGCCAATCTACTTATACCATTACTTTCTACTCCTCACTTCTTCTGTGAGCCCCTAGCAATCCCACTTAGTATGTCTCAGGCTAAGTTTGAGAAAGCTCCTCGACAGTGTTAACTATGTCAAGATCATGCCAATGGATGAGATGCTATTCATTTACAGTCGCTACAAACAAGTGACTGTGGGCAACATAAGCACAGAACAGCTCAAGATGTTAGATCTCAAAGGCAGGGCCAAATCCAGAATCAGCTAAAAGAGATTACTAAGGAAAATGCCAGGAAAGGTTATGATGACAAAGTAGAAGAGCTAATGAAATACTGTATTAAGAAACTGGATTTGGTTGCCAGCCTTGTATTTAACCTAAAATGATGCAATGTCTTGTTTCTCAAATATGTTATTTCAGTTGTTGAAGGGCTCCAAACTCGAACTATCTACTACTTGAACAGTAAAGTTTGAAAAAAATCTGCCTAGTGTTCGTAATTTTGCTTGAAGTCAAACCGAAAATCTGACTTGAAAAAATCTCTACAAGCCAAGTCAGTCACATGTCACATCTCACCATGGACAAAGGGGTGATAACTTCAGTCTAAGCGTCGCTCTCACTCAGACAACACACTGTATAGCGCTTGTGTTAGTGTGCTAAAATGTTTGTCTTTTTTTTTTACACTTGGTGTAAAATATTGTAACCATGGCTCCAAAGAAAGTGATACCAGCAATAAAGCTAAGAGGAAAATGGTGAGAACCATGATAGAGTTAAAGAAAAAAATCATTGCGAAATTTGTTAAAGTCCTGGAAAAGTGAATTTATATAAGTGTAACTTTTGGGGCTCAGAACCAATTACTTGGTTTTTCATTATTTCTTTTGGAAAAAATATGGCCAGTTCTCAAATTTTTCAGTGTTCAAACATGAATCTGGAAAGAACTGAACTTGACCACCGAGTTATCACTGTATTGTGGATGATGTGAAATAATGAAAATAACCAGTTAACCTGGTTCCTCAAGGTTCTTCAAGATATGGCTATAACAGATTAGGGGTTGAAATTATTACTGACATTCCTTGATTTCTTTGTGCCTGAGAGCAATTAAAAAGTACATTACTTTTAAAACATTTTATTCATTTTGTGAGAACTTAAATTTATGTTTGTCTTGGCTTTTGGTTAAGTGTTCTACAAATATATTTAAGTAATACCAAAGATTTAAGCCTAGACTGAAGATTTTAAGGAACAGTTTTGCTTTAAAAAGAGCCTGTGGTCAGGCATGGTGGAGCATATCTGTGATCCCAGCACTTGGGAGGCTGAGGCAGGAGGATCATAGCAAATTTGAGATGATCCTGGGCTACATAAGTGAGTTCAAGGCCAGCCTGAACTACACAGAGAGACTCTATCTCAAAAAACCAAACCAATCCAAACGAAAAATCCCAAACACAAAAATTATTTGTGTACCCACTGGGTATGGTGACACACACACTTAGGAGGATGAGGGAGGAGGATCGCTGCAAGTTTGAGGCCAGCCTGGGCCACGGTGAGTTCAAGGCCAGCCTGAATTACATAGCAATACCTTGCCTCAAAAAAATAAAAGCAGTTTGGGGATGTAACTCAATGACACCGTGCCTGCCTGGCAAGCACAAGATCCTGAGTTCAATCCTTGGTATGGTGTGGGGGCGGTGGGGTGCGTGCAACAATAACAAAAAAAGGGTCTATGTACTAATGAGGTTTGAAGACCACTACATTACACAAATACATGAATGTAGTATGATTTGCTAAATTCCCACTTGCCAAGGGGAACTGAGTAATTTCTAATTTGGAAACACCAATATTGCTTGTAATAAACATCAACCTGCTTGCACAAAGTTTTGCCAGAATTCTGGTTATCTTTTCAGGTATTACTGGGTTAGAGGGTATAAATGCATTCTGAAGACAGCTGATGGATGGTTGCCACACTGCTGAAGAATACTGCAATGTTGGTACTGAGCATTGTTCTTTTGTTTCTAAATCTTGGGTAATTAAAAAAAAATCCTGAGTAATGTGGTATTATACTCAATTGTTGCTTTAATCTGCATTTCTGATATCTGATAAGGCTAAATTATTTCATGTGTTTATGGGCTATCTGCATCTCTTGGATTGTTTGTGCCACAATTACTCATTTTCCCTCTAGTTTAGTCTTGGTGTTTTTCCTGACTTAGATGAGTGTTATAAATTCTGGACATTATCCTTCTGTTTGTCACATCTATTTCAATTTCTCTGTCTTTCAATTTTCTCCTTCCTTACCTTCTTGAGCTTTTCTATCTCATTTTCATCTTTTTTCACTGTCTGCTCCCACATGTGTACTTTATCCTGGTCCTCCTTCAGTTGGTTCTTTTCAAAATCCAACTGGATCCCCAAGCGAGTCTTCTGATTCTCAAACTCCAAACTGTGAAGTAAAAGAGGAACGAGATGCAGGGTTCAGAGTTTCTGAGTTACTTCTAAATTTCATTCACTATCAGCTCATCCATTCATTCATATACACTTAAAATGGTTTCTCAAAGTTGGAAAACTAAGTTCCTCAACCTAATACCAAGAACATGGTATGAGGCAGGGGGGACTAAGACAAACCCTATTTACCCCTTTAAGAACTGGAGACTGTAGAATGTTCCCAAGTTCATAGTAGGCACCAAAAAGTCCATCTGAACCAAACCCACCAGCTAGTTAACTCCTATTAAGCTTCTATGTACTTTATGGACATTACCTCTAAAATTCTAATCAACAGCTCCACAACTAGTCTTTATTATCCTATTTATAAAAGAAACAGGCTAACAGGTGAAAGACCTTGCCAATACCACACAGCTAATAATCAGCACATATGAGGCTAGAACCCCATATGAACATCAAAACCCAGGCCTTTTCCCTTATACCTTTATTACAATATATTATAGTGGGTTAAGAGGATTGTTTTTCCAACTCTGTCACTTACTAGTATGTGATCTCCAGCAAGTTAATTAATTATATTCTCCATGCCCCAGATTCCTCATTTATGGAAATAATGACAGAACTTACCTCAAAGTTACTAGATTTTCTTATGAGTTAATATGTAAAAAGTCCTTAGAAGCATGCCTGGCACACAGAAACTACTCAATAAATTTTAGTTATCACCACTTCCAGGTATACTAGCTGCATTCAACTCATCTTTATGCCCAGATGCTTTGACTCTATTATCCAAACCTCTTTCTGAAGATTTTAGAACCTCTTAAGGGGCAGTTTGGGTAGTATAAGAACATGGGAGAAAATACTTGGATTCCTATTGCCATTTCCTCATCTCTTTAGAACCTCAGAGCGTGGTACCAGCACACAGACATTAGCAAGCCAGGCAGGGCTAACTTCCAACTGCCCCTCCAACCCACAGTATGGTGTGAAAGATGTAGCCAGATGTCATGCTAGCAGCTATTACTGTAGTCACTATAATCCAAATGGAATGTAATTAACTGTAATTTTGAGCTATGCAATTTTAAGTCCAATTTCCTAAGTATGACTCACAAAGCTCTCTGTGATCTGGCCCCTGCTGACCTCTCCACCACCCCCGCCTTCCTCCTGACCCTGTTTTTATGCTCCAGACATTCAAAGCTACTTAGTATCCAGAACAAGGCATACCCTCTCACACCTCCAAGCATGCTGTTCTCACTTCCTGGACCTCCCTTCTTCTGTAGCTGCTTGGCTGGCTAAATCCCACTCACTCTTTAGGATTCCAGTTCATCACTCCTTGTTCTATAAATCCTTTCCTGATGATTCAGAGCAGGTTTTTAGTTTCTATTATGCTTTCTTGGGTTTCTCCTTTTTAGAACTTCAGTTGCACAGTTGAGATAATCAAACCCCACAGCACATAACACACTTACCTTTGCTGTCTATGCAAGATCCTTCCTTGGTCTCCTTTGTTTCAATTCCTGATTGTCATCCTATCACCTTGCCCAATGTGAAAACACACCCCACACACATTCTTTTTTTTTTTTTTTTTTTGTACTGGGGATTGAACTCAGGGCCTTGATGGAACCACTGAGCTAAATCCTTGGCCCACACACATTCTTAAAAATATTTATCTTTGTAAAATGTCATTGTTTTTAAGTTTACACAAATGAAGTTACAAATTTCTTACTTTTCCAGTTAATACTGTTTATAATTTCTCCATGTAATTATTTATAAATCTATTGCCTTGAAATGCTCCACAGTATTCCATAGTCTGTGTATTTATCACATTTAACTTACACTTTCCTCCAGTGATGGTCATTTACATTGCCACCAACATTCCACAAATATAGACTATGCCAAGATAAACAACTCTAAATGTGTTTCTTTAGGTGATTAGGTGGCAAGACTCACTCTCTGGAATACATATCTATAAAGTGTGTGTGTCTGTGTGTAATCTTCACATACTAAAGAGGACATATGTAGACTTTTCACTAAATACTACTAGATTGTTTTTAACTTTCACTTCTCTGATTAAGAGTCTGAACATCAATTTCTACAGTTGTTAGCCATTTGAGCTTCTCTTTCCATGAAATGCCAACTATATCCTCTGCCCATTTTCCTATTAAGTCTCTTTCTTGGTGTTGTTTTTATTTTTCCTTATGGACTTGCAGCTCCTTGAAAATGTTCTGTTATTTTGTGTCTACCTCAGTCACACCATCAATCACACTGTATTGAAATTGTTGATTTGCCTGTTTGCCCAAGCACTCCATAAATTCCCTAAGGAAAGAGAAAGCCTCTGATTCAATTCTACAACCTGTGAGCCTGGCTTGTGGCAAGAGAGCAATGCATATTTACGGTTTGGGTGAAGGGCTGGACAAACTGTTGACTGACACCTGGGTCGGGGGGTGCAGATCTCTTTCAACACTATCATCTTTCCCATCTTCCCTGCTCCCCTCCAATACCTAGCACAGGACAACCTGGCACAAGGTGGGCAATCAAGAAAGACTGACTGAATGAATGAAAGTAAGGAAGAAAGGGGAAGCTTGTTTGGTTCTCATTACTCCTCAAACTAGAACCCCCTCCACACACACATCAGGATAATGATAACGTGTGTTTATTCCTCTTAATAGGTGCTAAGTATTGTGCTAAATACTTTACAAGGATTATTTCATCTGATCCTCCCAACAATGTCATAAGATAGGTAACATTATTTTCTCAATTTATGGAAACAGGCTTAGAGAAGTCAAGTCACTGCCCAGGATAATGAGTTGTGGAGCTGGGATTGTAATCCAGGTAAACCAAATTTAAGGGGGCACTCTTATCCACTCTCCTATGGTATACTGCCTACCACCTCCCTGATTTCCCTACCTATAATAAACTATTGTGGTTCTAAGAGCTGGTTCCTGCCTTATGACTGCATCTGACTTTCAAAGATGTAAGGCTAGGGCCGGGGATTTAGCTCAGTGGTTCCACTGCCTGCCCCTCAAAAGCGCAAGGTCCCGAGTTCGATCTCCGGTACCCAAAAAAAAAAAAAAAAAGATGTAAGACTGGATGGAGCCTCAGGGGAATGGATCTCAGTCTTTTATCAATACTTCCACTTACCGCTTCTTGGCAATTTCATTCTGCCGTTTCACCTTTTCCTCCTCAAATTCTCGGATATTGCGTACACCAATCTCCCGACAGAACTCTTCAAATACCTCATCCTCCACCTGAGGGGAAAAGCCAGGGAAGGCATAGATCCACTTGGTCAGAGTACTGCTTCTAATCTCAGTCCTGTCCTGACGCACATGCTGGCATGGCTCATCCCCCACCAACCTGATTCATCTTCTCCTTTAAGTCCTTCATTTCCCTCTCTCGGCTCTGGATGATCCGCTTGATATCATTAATTCGAGGTCCAAAGTTGGCCAGTTCACTCTCCAGCTTGGATTTTTCCTACAGGCAATGGGTTAAAAGACAAGATATAAGGCTCCATGGAGGAAGAGAGCTACACTGACTACATTGGGCCCACGGCCAAGGAAAGCTAGCTCTCCAGACACTGAGAAAACAAAACTCGGGACCACTGCCCTAGTCAATTTTCTATTATCTCTCACTGGAGCCATGTAACTGGAACTTTGGACTCCTCACGAGACTTGCTTAGCCAGCTTCAATCCACAGGGCTGAGTGCAAAGAAACATTATTAGTTACAGGTCCACATCCCCTTATCTATAACACCTGGGACCAGACATGTTTTAGAATCTAGGCTTTTTTTTTTAGGAAAAAAATTATATATACACACACTACATATTATAGAACACCTCCAGGATAAACTGGGGAAGCACCCCATAATCAAAATCACATTTAATATATCTAGAACAATACTCCCACCCACAGGATTAAAATGCTTGAAGCTCACTTTCAGTTTACTTTTAGAAGTTAAAATAATTGAATGAATTATGCTAAGAATAGCACTTTATATTTTCTCAGCATCTACTACTCTAAGCATTTTTAGATATTAATTCATTCCATTTTGCTATGACCCTATAAAGTAGATACTAATTCCACTATTTTTGGGGGTGGGAAAGGGGGACATAGAGTCTTGCTAAGTAGTTTGGGCTAGACTTGAACTCACTATGTTTGGTAGCAATCCTCTTGCCTCAGCTGGGATTATAGGCATGTGCCACGTCTGGCTAATTCTACTCGTATAAAGGTAAGAAAGCTGACACTAAGAGATTAAGTAACTTGCCTACTGTTCCACTCATGACTAAGTTAATATCTGAACCTCTGGCTATTGAACTCTAGGCTCTGCTTGTTTTGCCCGAAGTGGCTGGGAAGAAGAATGTGAGTGTTCACCCACAAAAAAACCTAGGCTAGGAATGTGAGGATGGCCTTAGAGGACTGGGCTGAATGCCAGGCCCCACCTGGAGATTCAGTGCCAAATGCCGTGTCTTGGTCTGTTCTAGGTCACTCTGTGAGTACTTGAGCCGCATCTGCAGTCCATGGGCCTGAGACTGCACCTGACGCAGTTCGGCCTCTTTGCGTTTTGCCTTCACCTGTTCCTGAAGGGAGCAAGAAAAAAGAGCTCAGTGACAAGAAGGTGGCCTTGCTGGCTCAAAACCCCTTACTCCTAGGGACCAGCACTGCCTATAGCTTACTTTTAGTTCCTCTGTCAACCGCTCCTTTTTCTCTTTCAACTTGTCTACTGCTTTTTCATCCCAGCGCCGAGCTTTGGCCTTCAAGTCACTGGCCCCACCAGAGATGACTCCTGACTTCTGGAACAGGGTCCCATCTAATGCCACTGTCTATACACAGCAGGAAGAAGAAATAAATTGAACAGAGGAATCTCCAGTACTGAGCCTATCTAGCTCGAACCTGGGCAAGGGAATCCACACCTTGTGACGCTGATGGCCTCCAAAGGCAATACGGCGGGCATCCTCTACATTGTCACAGACAAGGGCATTGCCACAAGCATACTGCAGAGCTTTTTTAATGTGAGGTGGCTCATAGCGAATCACATCAATCACTAGCTTGGCCCCCTTCAGCTCCCGGAGTTTCTCATCTGTAGGTTTCACCTGTGAGAAGAAGTTCAGTAAGTGGTAGAACATGAAAGGCTAAGGGGAGGGACCACCAAAATCAACCCTAACCCCATCCCCACAAGCCTCACCTCCAGGTAGTCAAGAGGCAAGAAGGTCTCAGGCTCCCCACGTTGCTCCTTGATATACTGAATACAATCCCGGCCTGTCTTCTCTGAGTCTACAATAATAGCATCCATGTTCTTGCCCAAAACCTTGGTCACAGCAATCTGATACTTCTTTTGTGTGGGCTGGCAGAGGTCAATAAGGCGGCCATACTGAGTAAAGGAAGAAGGCAAAATGGAAACATGAGGCTTTTGGGAGCTGGCTCAGGAATCTCAATTACTAAGCTCGGAAAAAAGAGGCAAGCTAAAATCTGTATTAGGAAAAATGAATGCAACTATACTGCCTAATGGCCAAACCAGCCCACTAATTTTGCACCTGTGTAACTCTACCCTTTATGAATGGGAATGGACTGAGGGGAGGCATTTGCAAGACTACTATTGCTGCCTATAATCTAGACTAGCACAGTGGCCAATCCCAATGTTCCTTCCAAAGATGAAAAAGTTTGGGTAACAGGAGGCTAAAGGAACGAATAAATGGGTCACATAATGTAAAAAAAACCCAGAATAATATTAACATTTTGAAAGAGGCTCAGAGCAAGAGATGACTGTTTCTTGACTCAATTATATCAGATATCCAAAAGAGTAAAGCTATAGGTTTTCCAAGACTATCCCTGCTTTTGGGACCTAATAAGACTGAACTGAAGCCTATAAACCTGAGTAGCCTGACCCAGAGAGACATTTTCATATGATATAATTGACTAAATTACTAATTAATGACTGAATGGGATTCCAATAACGTTCCAGTACATTCTGATTTATGATTGTTATGTGTATTAAGACCAGGGGTGAACTCTGATATTGTGAAATAAACATTTAGTCTTAATTCTCAGTTCCTAACATACATCACCAAAAAATGAGGTGGTAACAATAAGTTGACTGATCACTGGCCACTTCTAAGTAGCTAAGCTTTAGGATGGGAGCTAGTCAATGAAAAGACCAAGGCAAGAGTAGAAGGTTGGGACTTTCAGTGCCACCCTACCCCACCCCTAATCTCTGGGGAGGAAAGGGCTGAAGGTTGAGTTGACCAACAATGGCCAATGATTTGATCAATAATGCTTACATATTGAGGCCTCCATAAAAACCCAAAAGCTCTGTGTTTGGGAGATTTCCAGACAGCTGAACAAGATGAGGTACCTGAAGGGTGATGTATTTGGAACAGGCATAGCAACTCCATGCCCCTTCTTCTATACCTCACACTATATATCAGTCCCATCTGCTATTCATCTGTATCCTAAATGGGTAAACGTAGGAGATTCCCCAAGTTGTACGAGCCATTCTAGCAAATTAATCAAACCCAAGGAGGGGGATCATGGGAAATCAATTTATCACACTCAGTCAGAACCACGGGTTACAACCTAAGGCTTGCAACTGGCTCTGAAGTAGGGGCAGTCTTGTAGGACTGAGCCCTTAACCCGTGGTAGCTAGAGCTACCTCCAGGTAGATAGTGCCAGAATTGAACAGAGTTATAGGACAGCCAGCTGGTGTTTACTACCAAATCACTTGGTAATTGGGGAAAACCTCCCACACATCTGATATCAGAAGCAAAGTGCTGTATTGGTTATATGAGCAAAAGCATTGTGGTTTCTTCCTACCTTGCCAAGGAACATAGAGATAGCCTCCATGCTATGGAGGAAGACCCTATTCTGGCTCCCAAGCAAAGGCTTCAGGCAGTCATGTCTGAATCCAAATTGATCGGTGCACATCTCACTTTTACTATTTCACAGACTACTGCCACCCTAGAACTATGCCAGGTACTTTACATACATGTATCTCAAATTCTCATAAGCACTCAGCAAAATAAATATCCTATCAGTTCTATTCTTCCATCCCCCAAAACCAAATATGGTTTCCCAAGAATCATCAGATGCAGAGACTCACACTAATTCATACTCATCTCCCCAGCAGTGTTTAGAGGAGTGACCAGGAAATATGTTTGGAGCTAAATTAAGTTGAACCCAAGGACAGGATAATATAGACATAATATTCAGGAAACTTGGGAACTCAGAATTTGGAGAAAGAAGCCAAGAGATCTGATAAAGCACAGGGTATCCCTAAAAGCTAACAGGTTAACTGGTACATTCCAAGGGAGCTCATATAGAAAACTGCACAGAGCTACTTTCTGGGAAAGTAATTCCAGCCCCATGGCTACTCTCCCGCTTTCAAGGGCTTCCCTGCTTCTGCCCCAATGGACACAGCAAGACAAACCCTTCAAGGTAATAACTGATGTGGTAAAAAGAACATAAGCTTAAGAGTCAGGATAAATTGGGTTTGAATTATAGTTCCTCCACTCAAGCTGTGCTTCTTTGGGCAAGTCATTTAACCTCTCTGAGCCTTGCTTTCCTCAGCTATAAAAAGTAGGACGTGCTGTGAAAATCATATAATAATGAGTGTAAGAAATCACTTAGGAAAAGTCCAGTCTCCAGTCTTACCACAGAGCCAGGGTAAAGACGCTTGATGCTTTCCATTATCTCTGCCTTTCGCTGCTGGCGGCTGCTCTCCTGGCGGTCAATGCGGGCATCCCCCAACTGCTCCATCACCTGGTTCAGCTCCTTATTGATCTCATCGATCCGCCGCTTGGCCATCTCCACCTCCTCTGTCAGCTCTCCCTCTAGCTTTTTTTGTTCCTCTAGGGACTGCCTACAAAGGGAGAACACGAAGCACAGAGCTACTGTGAGAGATAATATGCTATGAGACAATACTGTATTTCTGGTTAAGAGACTCTGGCAGTCCTGCTTGAAGAGGGGCAGAACATGTGAGGAAGAACAGGCATGGAAAGAAGGGGAAAGGCTGCAGAGTCACATACTTGCTAGTGGTGATGTATTCCTCCAGCTTCTCAATCCGCTTCTGATTCTCTTCAATCTCCCGCAGCTTTTGCTTGATCTTGGCCTGGGTAAGAAATATATTCCATAACCAAGGGTTGATCCAGTTAACTCTAAGATCATGAGACCCTGGCTTACACTTCCTTATGTGCCTGGTCCTCCAAGAGCTCAAGTCCAGGACAATCTGTCACTAACACAGGAAGCCTCCTAAAAAGCAGACACACAGATAGCATCTAGTTTGGTCTGCTAACTGACAGGGGCCTCCTAGGGCTCCAGAACATAAGTACTGTACACAGCCTGGGCTTCCTCACTATTCAGTCTCAAACTAAGGTAAAATACAGCTTCACAAGCCTTTCTGAATCTTTTCTCATCTGTAAAATGTGACTAATTTCCACTTCACAGAATATAAAGTACTAAATAAAAGGTAGCTATTAATGCCACCAACATATTAAGTATGTAAAAGCAGAACTTACCAGATCTTGTAGGATCTTAAGAAATCTAACAACTTTATATCATCATCATTGATATCAGGCAATAAGTGAAATATAGTTGGTAAGAATATGAGCTTTAGAGCTAAGTTCATATCCTATTTCTGCTGCTGAATAACTGTATGGCCTTAGGCAAATCACTTCACCTCTGTTATGGTTTCCTTATTTGGAAAGTAGGGATAATAGCAGCCATACCACGAAGGTAGTCATAAATGAAGAATTAAATGAGTGAATGTACATAAAGAATAGTGCCTAGCACACAGTTAAGTGCTTCATAGACAAACATTATTATTTCCTTTTCTAGGAAACATCATCCTTGATTTTTTTTTTTTTGGGTGCTAGGAATTGAACCAGAGCCTTACACATGCAGAATTTACACTCTTCCACTGAGCTATACCACTGGCCCCCAGACCTACTCTCAACTCTTGCCCACCTCTGTCTCTACTTTCTTCCGCTCTTCTAGATCCAGGCGGTCCTGATCAGCTTTCTGGTCTCTATTGAACTTCTCTAGCTCCTGGGCCAAAGTAGCTGCTCTCTTGCTGGCTTCTTCTTTTAACCGATGGTATTTCTTCACCTGTGTTAGGGACAGGGAAGGAAGACAGGGATGACTGAGTCAGCCCATGTTAGCCCTGTGATCTCCTTCCCAAAGCAACTCCTTCCAAAGGTTACCTGATTCTCCTCCAAAGTCAAGTCTCTGCCCTGACTCTGACTCTCCTCTTCCATTCGTTCCTCGAACTCCTGCCGGGCCTTCTCCACTGACAGCATTTCCTTCTCCAGCTCATCCATGTCACCTTTACGTTTCTTGTAGTGTTTCTGAGCATTCTGCAGGGACTTCTTGGCTGCTTCCAATTTCTTGATTTTGTGGGAAGTATTCTCTTTGGCTTTGATGTACTGAGGCCGCTTCTGATTCAGCTCTGAGTCCTTCTCCCTTTTGCCAGAGGGGAAGAGGACAACCAGTTAGCACTGTGGAAAAAAGGAGGAGTTCCACTTGTTTTATCTAAAGAAAGCAGAGCCTGAGCCCCACAATCAACTTTAGGGAATCTCCTAAAAGACTATGGGCCTGATGCCCTCATAAAGCCTCAAAAAAGGAGCAACCCAATTACTCCCTGGAAACTATAGCTTCAGCCTAGCATTCCAGCCACCAGGTAAGGCAAGTTACCATCCCTGCTAGACCAGGTTCCTCACTAACTCCCAAAAATAACCTGTGTTTATTAAGTTGTCCCACATCTCCTCTAACCATTTCAAATTTCTATCCTTTAAGCATCTAATTTCAGTTTTTCTCGCTAGGACAGACTTCTCAGTCACTCCAGTGACTGGGCCTCCCATAGATTCCTCTCTCACTTGGCAAGGACACTTCTTCAAGTTCTCCTTGCTTTGAGTACCTGCCTACCCAGAGCATGAGTATTTAAATATTCTACTTGTCACAAATGCAAGCCATTTATACTGGTGCTGGCCAAATCAGGTCAAGGAGAAGATAGAGAAACTAATACAGGCACTGGAATCTAGGCTCAGAGGAGCCCCAGGGAACAGCACAGCCTCTTGGTTTCTCACAAGTACAGACCCAGGTCTGACTCTTACTTGATCTCCTTCTCAATCTGCTGCTGCTCCCGCATCATTTTGCCCAGCTCCTTCTTCTTCTCCTTTAGCTCATCCTCAACCTTGTCCATACGCTTCTTGTCCTTCTCAATCTCCTTGTTCTTCGAGGCTAGTTCCTTGTTGAGTTTCTCAATTTCTACTTCATTGTGGTAAAGCTTAAAGAGCTGCAGCTGTACCTGAGCTCGCACCACCTCGTCCTTCAGGCGCTGGTAGCGGTCTGCCTGTGAAAATGGGAATGGCAACAGTGGTAGGGCACTCGCTACACCCCGGCCCCTCAGAGCCAAGAGGTAGCCTAGCCACCTACCTCTTCTTTCTCTTGTTTGGCCTCCTTGCGTTCAGCTGCTATGTTTTTCTTACGATGATAATTAAATTGAGTGTCCTCTTCAGCCTTCACCATTTCCTTCTTTCGCTTATCATATTCCTGCGCCAGCTCCCCAGAGCGACTGATCTCTTCAAACAGAGCTGTCCTCTCTTTGGGGTTCTTCATGGCAATAGATTCCACAGCACCCTAATAAAGATTAAAACAAACTCCCTAGCAAGCTCAGTTCCCCCTGCCCACACTCACTGATTATTTAGAAAAGGTTTGCTGATCCCTGCCTCCCGACTGGTGCCACATTTCACATGGGGATTAGAGAAGCAGAGGTAACTGAAAAGACAAACACAAAGATAACAGTGTGTTATGTACAGTGACGGAAGGAGCACAGAAAAAGGAATAAATGAAGCTTGGAGTGGAGGGTGGGAGACTGGTAAGGATGTCTATCTGGGAAACTTCCAAAAGTGATGAATTTGGAAGATGGAGAAAAACTAGCCAAGAAAATAAAAAAGGCTGAGGATATAGTGCTTGCTTAGCATATGTGAGGTCCTCAGTTTGATCCCCAGAAGTGGAAGTGGCCAGAACCAGAGAAGGGAAAGGGAAGGGAAAGGAGGAAGAAAGAAGAGAGAAAATGTTATCCCATGTAGAAGAAAATTAATATGTAAATACCTGCATGTCAAAGATAGCAGGTGAATCTAGGAAACTGCAAATGATTTAATTAGGTTGGAATGTAAGATGAGAAGGAGAGTATTGGTAGATAAGGCTAGAAAGATAGGCAAGAACCAAATGACAATGTTTCCTGAATGACAGGTTTAGGAGTCTGGATTTTTATCCTAAGGTAATGGTTCTCAAACTTCAGTATTTATTATAGTAACTTGAAGAGCATGGTAAAATACAAACAGCTGTGCCTCACCCCATAGTCTCTTCAGTCCATAGGACTAGAATGGGGCCTAAGAATGTGCATTTGTAACACAGTCCCAGGTGGTATAGATATTGTCATTCTGGGGACTATAAGAACAACTAAAAAAGGAATCACTGAAATGCTTTAAAGAAAGAAGGGAGAGAAACAGATTTGGGTTCTTACAAGATGAAGCTGGAAGATGAACTAGAAGGGGCCAGACTGAAATCAAGAAACCTACTGAGGAAGGTGCTACATTATTTTAGGGGAGAGATGATGAAGCCTGAGGTGGAACAGGCCCAGGGTATATGGGACGAGGGCTAACAAAAAGTAGATAGCCAATCACTGTTTAAAATGCACACCTGAAAAAAGAGAGAAAAAAGAAAATGCACACCTGGAAGACAAGGAAGTTACGGGCTTTGATGAGAATGCCCAACTTCTCTAATTCCTCACTGTACTCATGTAGCTGGACCACTTTGTTGTTGATCTTGTACTCAGAGGAACCACCTATAAGAAAATGCATGAGTTGGTGAAGATCAGGCCTTCCTCCTATCCCAGTAATGAGTCTAACCACCTCCTAGGACCCAAGGAAAGCTTTTCTAACCAGCTTTACCCACCTACAATGACACGCGCAAAGGTGCGGTCTTCAGCACCCTCTTCGGAGTAGACCATGCTGACAAAGGCCCGATTAGCAGCTGGCTTGCCCACAGGCGCTCCATGGATTAGGTCCCGAAGCGTCTTTACCCGCAGGTTGCTGGTTTTTTCACCTAGCACAAAGCTGATAGCGTCCATGAGATTTGACTTACCTAAGGGAGGAGGGGACAAAGCAGAGGAGTGAAAATCAGGAAGGAAAGGGAAAAGGAAAGAAATAAAGGAGGCACTGAGAGGAATAGACATCACTCTATTCAGGGCACAGAAAAATGGGAGAATACTCTGCTGCCCTCATGAAAACTGGGCCCAAGCAAAGCTCTGGGTCAAAGACTAGAAAAAACAGTCCCTTTGCTGTTATTACTTACAGCATCCAGAAACTAACACTCCCTAAGGAAAGAGTATATTCTTAACAATGGATTGTCCTGCAACCTTTAACAACACAGGCCATGAACACAAAACAAGAAAGATATAAAACTCTATATAATTTGATCTCAACAATGTAAAAACAAAAAATGGGCTAGTGAAAAGGGGAAGTTTTTTTTAAATTTCAGTATTGCAAAATGAAAAAGTTGTGATCTGTTGCTTAACAATGTGAATATATTTAACACTAGTGAACCGATACACTTAAAAGTGGTTAATTTAGCAAATTTTATATGTATTTTACAATTTTTAAAAGGGCATATTCCAGTTATGATATAATATGAAGCATCCTAGGCCAAATGTGGTGGTGCATGCCTGTAATCCCAGCACTCCAGAGGCTGAGGCAGGAGGATGGCCACAAGTTTGAGGCCAGCCTGGGCTACATACTGAGTTCAAAGCCAGCCTGAACTACATACTGAGTTCAAAGCCAGCCTGAACTATAAAGTGAGAACCTGTCTCAAAACAACAACAAAAACCAAACCCACCACACAACCCTATGAAGCACCCAGCATCAGCTACAAAGTGTCTTCCCAAAAATACTTAACCTGAATCTAAACAAGCCTTTAAACCTACATTCTAGTTTCTAGGAAATACAGCAGATAGAGAAACCTGGTAGTTGATACTATGAGGAAACTTTAGGACAAAAACAGAAGGTGATAGTCCACAAGACAACTATCGTGGTCTTTCAAAAAAGTCAATGTCTGAAAAAAAAATAAAGTCCGTGTCTAAGCTGGGGTGTAGCTCAGTGGGATAGCACTTGCCTAGTATGCTCAAGGCCCTGGGTTCTATCCCTAGCACCCCCCCACCCCCATAAAAAGGTCAATGTCTAACAGGAAATGGGAGAACCATTATAGAACACAGGAAATTACCAAGATACAATAAGTCCCCTACTTATGAACGAGTTCCGTTCTGGAAGAACGTTCATAAATTGGATTCGTTGGTAATCCAACAAAGTGCGTCTTATACAGTACACCTGTGAATCTTATAGAGTATACCTGTGAAAGTTCACAACGGGAATGTTAGTAAGTCGGAGACTTACTGTATAAACAAATACAGTGCATGAACTTTGACTGGGCTCTGGTTCAAAAAATAAAAGTATTTAGGGGTGAAATGTCAGTAAGTCTGCAATTTATTTTCAAATGATTAAGCAAAATACACATGGATGTTTGCAAATTTTCATAATAAAAACCTGGGGAGAAGGGAAGCTATAGGAAAATACATGAAAATGTAAACAGTATAACAGCAATTGCTTCTGAGAAGGAAATAAGGTAACTGAGGTCAGGGGAGAGTCTCTTACATAGTACCATCCTTTGGGATTTTCTGAATTTTATACAGCATTGTGTGTGTTTCAGCTATACAAATAAAATCAGAGTTTTGTTTTTGTGCTACTGGGGATTGAACCCAGGGCCTTTGCTCTGAGTTACATCCCAAATCCTTTTTATTTTTTTTGAGACAGGGTCTAAATTTCCTAGGCAGGACTTGAATTTGCAATCCTTTTGTCTCAGCCTCCCAGAATGCTGGGATTACAGGTGTGTACCACTCCACCCAGTTCTTAATCGGTATTCTAACCTAAAGAGTGGTTATTTGGGCCTGGGATTTAGCTCAGTGGCGCTGCGCCTGCCTGGCAAGCACAAGGTCCTGAGTTCGATCCCCAGTAGAGCAAAAAAAAAAAAGAGTGGCTATTATATTTTTAGTGGTGGTGTTACAGTTTTATTTTCTTCATATTAGAATATTTTTTTTTTGGTACTGGGGATCGAACTCGGGTCCTTGCGCTTGCACAGCAAGCGGCGAAACGATTGAGCTAAATCCCCAGCCCATATTAGAATTTTTAAAAAGACTTTTTTTTAAGTTTAGACTAAGGGGCCGGAGATTTAGCTCAGCGGTGCTACCGTCTGCCTCGAAAGCGCAAGGTCCTGAGTTCAGATCCCCGGTACAAAAAAAAAAAGTTTAGACTAGGGTTGGAGGGTGAAGAGATAGGTTAATTTCTATAAATTCTATCTCAGGATTGTCCCCATTCATGTTATATGACTGAATTGAGGATGTGATTTCCAGCGCCATTCTACCCAACCATAAAAATGGTCCTTCCATGGAAGCAGAAAAAAGTGATTAAGACTTTGGACCCAGGTGTGGAGGTGCATGCCTATATTCCCAGGTACTTGGGGAACTGGTGTGATGCATTGTTGCAAGTTCAAGGCCAGCCTGGCCAACTGGAGGAGTGGGGTGTGGTTTATGGGCAGACCACATGCTTAGCATGCAAAAGGCCCTGGGTTCAATCTTAAGCAGTAAAAAAAAGAAAAACAAGGTGGAAGAGGGGCTTGTACAACAGACCCAGACCAGTTTTAATACTACTTTCACTATTTCTTAGCTTATCTCATCCCCTGACCTGGAAAAAATGAAAAGATGACTTATAGGTCTAAAAAATAAATGGCACATTCACTTGGAGTAAGGGGAACACAGGCCTTGAAGTATGGCAGGCATGGATTCTAATCCTGACTCTGAAAACCACAGGCAAATTATTAAACCTCTGTACCTCAGGCTCCCCAAGTAAAAAGAGAAGGCAACGGCATGCTTTATTGGGTGTAAAGCATTTGGGTGAATGGTTTGTATTCGTCAAACCCTGGGTTCAGTCTCCAGAACCAAAGAGTCAGTCTTTTAGGCACCAATTTCCAATCTTTGGGCTTCTCCCATGATCTCCAGGGAAGACAAGAACATCTCACAACCAAGAGCCTCTTTACACAATCATTCGATATTTTAAACATTTTTATAATATATGGTACAAATGGCACACCAATAAAATGTTTCAAGGGATGTCTTGAGAGCACTCACAGACTAGTTATGAAGACACAAACCCATACAAAAGAAATACAAGACAGAAGAAAATAAACATTAATGTGTACAAAGTGTCTACTGTGTGCCAGACAGGAAGAGCAACAGAGAAGGAATCAAGGAATAATACCTTGTAGAGGTGGACTTGAAGAATGAGGCAGGAGGTAGTCCAAACAAGGACGTTTTTAGAACAGTATACAAATTTACCAATGCTGAGGGGACTGAATGCCAAGTGCATCCTGGCTTTTTCCACAGGGCCACAACACCAAAACCCTAAGAAACTAGGTGCATTTCCATGCATTAACCCTCTAGGCCAACGGTTCTCAAACGACCTGGGAGAAGTAATTTTGTGCTCTGTCCCCCTACAACAGGCAATGTACACAGACATTTTTCCTCGGTACCGGGGACCGAACTCACAGGACCTTGCACTTTCGAGGCAGGGGTGGTACCACTGAGTTAAATCCCCGGCCCTGTACACAGACATTTTTGTGTCACACCTGGGAAGTGGGGGTGCTATCATCTAAGGGTAAAAGCCAGGAATACTGCAAAACATACTATGTACAGGACCAGCCCTACAACAAAGAATTATCTCGCTGGCATGCCAACGTTAAGAACCCGTGCTCTAAACAGAGATCCAAATTCAGGCAAGATTCCAAGGAGGGTGTTCAGTATGAGTTACTTCACAGCAAGGGTAGACTCTCAGGCTAGAAAATCTCTGGAGTGGAGATCACAGCAGGATTCCCAATGAACCACTTCCGGGGCGCACATAAGAGAATCCAGAGTACCGTATGTAAATGAGGAACTAAGATATGAAATAGACATCACCTGGAAAGTGACCACCCAAGTAACTCTCACACTAACCTGTCCCATTTCCTGCATAGCCTAAAATTATCTTATTTTTTCCTTCATCTTCTTTCTCCTCTAGAATATAATTTCTATGAGAACATGCATTTAGTGTATTCAATTCTCTGCTATTCCACAACTTGAACAACTCCTGACGAACATTAATTAAAAACATGTAAGGGCCGGGGATTTAGCTCAGTGGTTCCGGTGCCTGCCTCGCAAGCGCAAGGTCCCGAGGTTCGATCCCCGGTACCAAAAAAGGAAAAAAAAACTTTTTAAATTTGGAAGGCTAATGAATTCAGACTTTTGACAGTTTCCATGGTAGGAAAGGAGCGAGTCCGAGGCAATATTACCTGAGAAATGAAAGACCCAGATACCAAGCGTTCAAGCGCTGGGTCTCAAATTTAAAAGTGCCGCTGCGGGAAAAGTGAGCAAAAAGGAACGAATTGGAGTCTACCAATGCTAGGGGGCAGGGGGACCGGGGGTAAAGCTGGAGTGAACGGTTTGGGGATCGCAGGCCTCGGCAAAGCTCCCAGCTGTGCCACATTTTCCAGATGGATCAAACAAGGCTGGGAAGCTGGAACCAGCCAGACGCGGCGAAGCGCGCGCCTGGCGTAGGCTCTGGACGCGCCTCTTTTGGCGGGACGGGGCAAAGGGCGGGGCATCATACAGTTTGGCCAGTACCACTCCGGCAGGAGCGGGGGTCGTAAAAAACTCGGGGAACTGATTCCTGGGGAAGAAGCTACAAAGGACCCGAGAGCGGAGAGCGGGCTCGAGTCGGACCCCCTCAGAAGAAGCTAGGAATCTTTTAGGGTTCACAAGGTTTCAGGTTGCAGGGGCTGTGTTGTTCTACTCTGGAGCCGGAGAGGGGGATCCAGGCCAGGACGTGGGCAGGGCCGTAGCCGGGTTTATCTCACCAGAGCCATTGGGTCCAATGATGGCGGTGAACCTCTGAAACGGTCCGATAATCTGTCGACCCTTGTATGATTTAAAGTTCTCGATCTCAATCAATTTCAGGAAACCCATGACGGCGGCGACAGCGGCAGTGGGAAAGGCCCCGCCGCACGCCCGGGAACTGGGGTAGCCCGCGCGGGAAGCGCCGCAGTGCAGGCCGGGAAGAGGGTAAAACTCGCGACAATAAGCCCATGCCAAGCGGGATTTTCTGCTTCTGGCGCGAGGAGGAACCAAAGGCGGGGACTTTTGACGTAGGGAGTTTTGTTGATCCGTTGCCAGGGCGCAAGCGTGAGACTTGCGTTTAGCCAGCACCCCCCTTTGTGTTGTACAGCAACACTCTGCAGCAATCTCGGACTGAGTTGTAAAGGAGTTGGAGCCAGAGGACTGAGAGCGGCTTTGGAGATCCAGAAGGCAGGCGGACCTGAGCCCACGCTTGCTGAGACAAGTCAGAAGTCAAGGTTATGTCCCCCCAAGGCAAGTGAAAGGTGGGAACCCTGCTGTGGTTTTATTTAGTCTAGTCAGCCTTAAGACTCGGACAAGGGCAGAGTTAGAAATTGGAAAGACTCTTGGAAATGGAGGGCTGAACGGAAAGGAAAGGGCCAGTGGGAAGATTCACTGTTAGGTGAACTCAGACTTGCTGATGGTAAAAGTGAGATTGGAGGCAGGATAGGGTGTGAGGGCGGGGCAGTGATACTCCTGGGCAGCGGGCAAGCAACCTGGGGGAGGCTACGGCTTGAGATGGCTCCTAGCCCTTGCCTCCCTCCTATACCTCCAAGCAGGGCTAAGAGACTGCCGCGGTAACCCAAGAACAAACTTGGACCCATACCTAATCTAGGAGCTTCAAAATCGGCATTCCTCATTGAAAAAGGTATTTTGGGTGAACCTTCGGGAGTGGGGATCCCTAAGCCAGTGCTCTCCACCTCCAACCGTCTTACCCTCCTCCCCCTCCAATTATCCCTTCACACTTCTTCCCCATCCCTTTCCCACTGTCGCATACCCCTCTGCCACCTTCCTTCTTTTTTTCCGCCTTCCTCTTCCCTCTCTGTTCTCTGCCCTCCACCTCCCTAATCCTTGTTCTCCGTCTTCCTCCTCTGCATTCCTGTCCTTCTCTACTCAGTTCCACATTTTTCAATCTCTCTTCTCCATCCTTTCATCCCCTTATCACCTCATACCTACTCATTACCAAGGTCATGGCCCTAGCAGTCCAAGAAGCTTAAAATGTCTATTGAATCTTCCTTTTTAGTGACCTTGTATCATGGTGGCAGATGGAACTGGTAGGATGGCGTTGGTGCCATCCTCAACTTAGATATGGAAAGGATCTGGCAGTTGTATCCATTTCTGTAACTAGTTTTTAAAAGATTGCTGAAGACTAGTAAGAGTCCTAAAGACTTAGGACAAGTCCAGGAAAGTGAGAAATCTTGGGTGATAGAATCTAGTAGGGGAGCCATAAATGAAGTACAATTGGGAGAAACAGTCATAATAGGGCCGCTTCTATCCTTGGACATCTCCCTGTGGACATTCTTATTTACCTACATTTGCTACTTTAGAGACCTCATATAGTTTCATAGCTTTAAATTTGTTTGTGTTTGGGCCAGGGATTTAGCTCAGTGGTTCTGCCACCTGCCTCAAAAGGGCAAGATCCTGAGTTCGATCCCCAGTACCAAAAAAACAAAAAAAACCCTGTACCATCTATATGCTATCAATGCACACAAACTCTCAAACTCTACATATCCAAAACTGATGCTCTGGTGTGGTGGTGCACGCCTGTAATCCCAGCACTCAGGAGGCTGAGGCAGGAGCATAGCTGAATTTGAGGCCTGTCTGGCCTACATAGTGAGTTGAAGGCCAGCCTGACCTACAAAGGGAGACCCTGTCAAAAAAATAAATAAATAAAACTGATGCTCTGATCAACCACCTACTTGTTCACTCCACAAAGACTGTTCAGTTGCTCCGATTGCTCAGGCCCAAATCCTTGAGGTTATTCTTGATCCCTCTCACACTGCACACCCAATTTATCAGAAAGTGGGAAGTCTAGTCATCCCTGTCTTCAAAATAAATAAATCTGACCACTTCTCAAGACCTCTGCTGCTGCTAAACCATTGTGAGTCACCATGATCTCTTGCCTGGACAATTGCATAGGCCTCAAGTGATCTACTTCTAGCCTTGCTTCCCCTTTCCCCCAGTCTGTGCATAACACAGCAACCACAGTGATCCTTTAAAAATCAAAGTCAAAACATTACACTCCACTGCTCAAAAACCTCCAGTAGCTGCCCATTTCTCACAGAGTTAAAGCCAAAGCCTTTGCAATGGCCCACAAATCATAGCACGATATGCCCCATGTTCTCTAATTCCATTTACTATCTACTTCTTCACCCACTTACTTTCTCCAGCCACACTTGCCTCCTTGCTGTTCCCTTGTCTGTCTCATGCTTGCACCTTAAAGCCTTTGTGCTTGCTGTTCCCTCTTCCTGGGAGGCTCTGTCTTCCCAGGTGCATGGGCAATATACCCTTACCTCCTTCAAGTATTGCTCAAATGTTTCTTTTTCAGAACATTCTTTTTTGCCTCCCCTGACCTCCATATTTAAAATTGCAAAACTTCATTTCCTTGATATTTCCCAATTTCCCTTATCCTGCTCAATGCTTTTCCAGTATATCTTCATACAAACTATTCAATGTACATTTTATGTTTTAACTCTTTATTATCTGTCCACCTCCACTAAAAAATAGCCTCCACACTCAGATTTTTGTCAGTTTTTTTTCTTGCCACTAGTAGGCACTCTACAAATGTTTGTTAAATGATGGAATAAACACAGGGTGGTAAAAGCAATATACTGAATATAGCCAGATAATTTAGAAAGGTCAAAAACAATAAGTTTTTAAAATGTTGCTCAAGGATTCATATACATTTAAAGTATATTAATACATATTACAGAGGGAACAGTACAGATTTTGAATAGTGTGAGGGTTACTCTTGGAGTAAGGAGGCAGAAAAGACAGGACACTTTAATGGTATCCATAATGTTCTGTTTCTTAAGTTGGATAGTTGGTTCATGGGTTTCTATTTTATCATGCTTCCAAATTTACATATGGGCTGTATATATTTTCCTGTATGTATCAACTAATTTTGTTTTTTGAGACAGGGTCTCGCTGTTGTTCAGGCTGGCCTCAAACTCTCAGTCATTCTCCTTCCTCAGCCTCCCAAGTGCTGGGATTATAAGAGTATTCCACCACACCTGGCTTGTATCAACTATTTTACAGTTACAAAATGGTTTTCATTTTGGGGGGAGTTTTTTTGGTACCAGGGCTTGAACTCGGGACCTTCTGCTTGGGAGGCAGGTGGCTGCACCACTGAGCTAAATCCCCAGCCCAAAAAATGGTTTTTTAAAAGTAGCTATAGGAGTTGAGGAATGATGTTCTAAACAAAGGAACAACACATACAAAGGCCCTGAGGTAGGAACAATTGTGTTGGAGTACTTGATGGAAGGCCAGTGTGCCTGGGGCACAGGGAGACAGTGGGTATGTGACAAACTGGAGAGGTGTGCAAGGACCAAATCTTGAAAGCCTGTGATAAGGAGTTTGGATCTGATTCTCAGTGCAGTAGGATGCCAGTGAAAGATTTTAAGCAGATGAGAGACATAATCAGATTTATGTTTGTAAAGTTTTTTGCTTTTTTTTTTAAGGTAGGGTCTTGCTTAGTTCAGGCTTGCCTTGGACTATGTAGCCCAAGCTGGCCTCGAATTTAGTGATCCTCCTGCTTCAGCCTCTTGAATGCTGGGATTTCACACATGTACAATGACTTCTGGCTCAATGTTTGCAAAGTTTTCCTGCTGTAGCTTTGGCTGTGCATGCCAAAAGTGAGTTTCCCAAAATATGAACATAGGCAAATTTAAGCCCTTTAGCCTTTCATCTGGCTAGAATATAAGTAATAAAAGCAAGGGGGAAATTTTATTTCAGAAAAGAAAGCTGCTTTTGTTTGTTGTGTGATGAGTTACTGGGGACCCCTGAAATGTTACTGGAAACCTTTGCAGTAGGCTCCAGTGTCTTGCCCAGTGTATGTCACAGGTCCGAGGGGGGAAAAAAAACCCCTAAAAGATAGAACTAAGAGAGAAAAAAAGCAGGGTGCCAGGACGGCCACCACCAACAAAGGCACTGGCCAGTCCAAGACACTGATTTTTATTGGTAATCAATTGGGGTAAAGGTGAGCTACGTGCAAGGGCAGGACTACATGGGAGGATGAGCAATCCTGCACTTTCTATGGAAATTAAGGCTCAAGGCTCGTGAAGGACAAGACAAAACATTCTGGAATTAGGAACAGAATAGACAAAATATATGGCTGTAATTAGGACACTGTCCTTCTAGTTAGGTTTTAATTGTGGGAATGGAATTTGAGTGCGAGTTACTCTGACCTTGGCACATAGGCTTCAGCAGAACTCACTTCTCGAAACAAGCCAATTATGGGGTTACCTCTTTACAGTCTGCACTGCTTACAGCCTGCTTTGGGCATAATCAATATTGCGGTCCCCTGCAATAGGTGGGCTATAGAAAACAGAGGAAGCTGGAAGATCAATGTGGAGACCACTGCAGTCATTCAGGAAGGTGATAGTGGCTGTGACAGGGACCATTTTGAGAGAAGAAAGAATGAGGGAAAGGAAGGGTTAAAAGATGCCTCATGAGTTTTAGGCCTGAGCAACTTGGTGAATGGTGGTGTTACTTAAACCAGGAAAACTGAGTTAAAAAAGGGTACATATTTTCAGTACTTTTGAAGCTTAGAAAGGTAAGCAGGAACCAGATCAAGAACATTATAAATCTAGCAAAGGGGATTGGACCTTATCTTGTAAGCACTGGGCAGCCATTTGTTTTAAAGCTTTCAAAAGGTTTTAAACTAAGGAGTGGTGTGATCAGATGTGCTTTAAGAGACATTACTGTGGTAGCCAGGGCAGAGAGGATAGCATTGGGGCAAGGGAGCCAGCAAGGCTCCTGGGAATATTGCCTGACATCAGACTGTGAGGCCTGAATTAGGGTGGTGACAGCAGAGATGGAGGACACAGATATAAATATATCAGGAAGTAAAATGAGTCACAATCAGTAACAAAGAAGATATTGTAGGGAGAAAGGAATGTAGGTGAGATGTAGTCAGGAACCATGGTCAGCACTGATGGGTCATTCCACCTCCCTCTTGCTCCAGATGTATAGGGTAGACCTATCACCAGATGCCAAGGAGGTGGCAGCTATTGAGGCTAGAAGAAATCGAGAAAAAGATCGACAGAGCCGATTCTTCAATGTGCAAAACCAAGTCATGGGGGTGAGTGGGCAGTGGGTCTGTTTCACAGGACTGGGACCACCTCCCTGTTATGTCTGGAAAGGAACACAACAGTGCTCATTAAGGCCCTTCCCCAAATCAAGCAGGTAATAGGGCTGGAATGGAAGAGGGAGCCACGTACCCCTACAGGCCAAGGAAGGGTTTGGGACGAGGGGCGAGAAGATCCAGGGAAGAGATTAGGGGTGACAACTGGCTCCTCTGGTTAGCTCTGGGCCATGTGGTCTTATTCTCTAGAGACAGGCAACATGGAGCCAAAAAAAAAAGCCTAAGAACCAGTATTTGTTGGTCCATGCCTGTAATTGCAGCATTCTGGAAAGCTGAGGCAGGGCCAGTGCAAGTTTGAGTCCAACTTGTATGACTTAGTGAGACCCTGTCTCAAAAAAGAAAAAGAAAAAGGCTGGGGATCCTCAGTACTGCCAAAAAATTGTTTTTAAATAGAGCTAAACATTATTTGCTATTACATATTACATATGCCTACACTGTATCTCCAAGGCTAAATAAGGTGCTGTTAAGCAGGCCAAAGGGATACAGACTGAAGGGTGAAGGGAAACTTACTCTTCACTACACAGAGTCCCCTTTTATTCTCTTTTGAAATGTTTTATAATTAAACTAAAGAGAAAATGTTGATAGCTTAAGAAATAAAGGATTGCTGAGTGAGTGGTTAGAGGGAGGGATGCAGCATGGTGTTCTGGAAAAGGCACCATACCTCTGTTCAAGGCCATATATGCTGTCAGATATGTAGTTCTAAATAAATCATCTTTCTCCTGAGCTCCAGGCTCCTCCTCTGTAAAATGAGACTAAATAGAAGCACGGAGGTGCAACTCTGAAAACCAAAGCATAGTGCTTGACACAAGGAAGTAGCTGGCTGAAGTTTGAGTTGTCTGAGGGAGACACATACAGGTGGCAAGCATTTCCTTGAGGCCTGCTCTGTGCCAAGCACTCTGGTGTGTACTGGAGATACAAAAATAACTAAAGCCCAGTCTCTGCCCTGAAAGTGCTACAGCCTGGTGGAGAAAATAATAGAGACAGGTAAACTTCATTATAATGTGGACAGTGGGACCTAGATAGGGAATAGAACCTGTTTGAAGGGTCAGGAAGGCAAAGCCTGAGCTGGTCTTGAAGGGCAAATTGGAGTTTGGGTAAAGAGGGGAAGGAAAAGAATGTTCCAAGAGGCGGGAGTAGTTTGAGCAAAGGTGATGGGTTCCAAATGGCCTAAGGTATGCTGGGAAATGGAAGAACAGCTCCTAAGGCCAGTTATGAAGGGGGCCAAGAGAAGAGAGTACAGAGATGAGGCTGGAGGAGGTAGAGGCTACATCAAGGAGGTGTTTATGAGTCATACTGAGAGGCTGGAATTTTATCCAGTAAGTTCTAGAGAGGTGTAGGAGGATTTTGAAGCAAGTTAAGTTCTAAGAAGTTTATAGTAGAGTACTCATGGCCCCCTGCTGGGCTCCTACCCTGATTTAGCTCCTTTCTTTGGGACCCAGGTGAATGTGGAAGCCCTGAACAACCAAGTGGAAGAGCAAAAGCTTCAGGAGGCAACAGAACGAAATAAGGAGGCAGCTTATGGTAATTGCCCAAGGCCAGGGACAGACCAGACAAGGGAGTAAAGCAACAGGCTGAGTGGGCTGAAGTAGGGCGATTCTGTCTTGGAGTGGGGGCTGGGGCCCTGGGATGGTGAGTCAAACTAGATGGCCCTTGGGAACACAGGCCATGCAAACTGGGCTCTCTCCTTCCTGTGGTGTCTTCTCTATGTCCCTGCTCATCACCCCAGATACCAAGAAAGTGCAGTATGATCTGGTAGTCCAGATGCTAGAAAAGGAGGAGGCAAAACGAGCACGTCGTGTGGCCAAGAAAATCCAGGATTTTCGACAGCAGAAGCAGGAATTCAAGAACAGATGTGAATGTGAACTTCAGGATGCAGCCCGATTCCAAAGGATTCCAGTCCAGTTCCAGCAGTATCCAGCCCAATTCCAGGAATTTCCAACTCAATTCCAGGAGTTTCCAGCCTGTCTCAGTGACAAAGTTCCCTTCAGTGGCCCAGCCAGCATGCAGTGCTTCTTGGGGGAGGGCCTGCATAGGGCCTCATTCCTGAGAATGCAACAGCAGCAGTTCAGGTATAACCTGGAAAGGCAGCTGCAGGAACAACAGCAAGTCAGGGCTGAAGAAAAATATGCAGGTAAGCAGGCTGGCCCTTCCAATTTAGAGACCGAGGCCTAGCAGTAAACTCCTGAGCTGGGTACACCACCTGGTAGGTCTGAACAGTGTGAGGAAGTTGATATCCATGAAATGTTAAGACTGCAGGCTCAACCTCCCTGACTTCCTTCAGTAACTGAAGTAGCTGTTGTTCGTGACCAGCCATTACCCAGGGGAAGCATGGTACACACACACACACACACGCACACGCACACGCACACCTGACAGCTCTGCCACTTACTAGCTGATTTGGACAAATGGATGTTCTTCCTCTATTTCTTCCTCTATTTTATTCATTTATTTATCTTGAGACTGGGTCTCACTATGTAGTTCAGGCTGGCCTCGAACTCACGGCCATTATCCTGCCTCAGCCTCCTGAGTGCTAGGATTACAGGCATGTACCACTTTGCTCAGCTTTCCTTTTTTGTTAAAATAAATTTTATTTTATCCCATTCCATCCCTCAAGCCCCTCCCCTCCCTATATACAAAAGCTTTGTTTCCATTTTTTCCTATTTTACTTTTTTTCTTGTCCCTTCATTCCTTTCTCCTTCCCTCCTCCCTTGTTCCCCTTCCCATTTGAACACTTCCCATTTTCCATCATCCATTGTACATTTCAGTCCTTATTTTCACTTTCAGTTTCTCACAACAGAGAAACAATGCAGTATTTAACCATGTGTGTCCAGGGGCCAGGGATCTAGCTCAGTGGTTCTGCCGCCTGCCTCCCTCGCAAGCGCAAGGACCCAAGTTCGATCCCTGGTACAAAAAAAAAAAAAAGGTAAGCTGAGATGGACCTTGAGGCCATACTCTTAAGTGAAATAAATTGGACACACACTTTTTTTTTTTGGTACCGGGGATCAAACTCGGGTCCTTGCACTTGCGAGGCAGGCAGCAGAACCACTGAGCTAAATCCTCAGTCCATCAGCTTACCTTTTATTTTTTTAACTTTATAGGGAAAAGAGGTTCATTTTGGCTCAAGGTTCTGGAGGTGCAAGGCTGAGGGGCTGAATTTTTTAAAAATTCTTTTATTGGTACATTTTAGGTATACATTTATGTTTATCACTGGGTGCTTGTACCTGTACATGATGTATCTTGGTTCTCATATTTTCCCCATTACCTGTGCGCCCTTCACCCCCTCCACCCTTCCCTATTTACATAGATTTCGTTTCCATTTTTTCTCTTTTCTCATAATTTTTCCTTTCCCTTCTTTCCTTTCCCCTTCTCCTCCTGCCACCCCTACCCCTTTGGACCTTTTCCTATTTCAAATTGTCAGTTATTCATTTTATTCGTTTTAATCCTTATTTCACTTTCAGTTTCTCACACCAGAGAAACTATTCGCTATTTACACATGTGTGTCCTATTTATTTCACTTAAGAGTATGGCCTCTATGTACCCATTTAGCTATAAATGACTCTAGTTTCTCATTCTTTATGGCTGAGTAGTACTCCATTTTATTTTTTAAAAAATCCCACATCTTCTTTATCCAGTTTCCAGTTGATGGGCACTTGGGCTGCTTCCAAGCTTTAGCTATTACAAACTGTGCCGCTATGAACATGGGTGCACCTATATCACTGTGGTAGGATTCTTTTAATTCTTTGGGGAAGATACCCAGCAGGGGAATAGCTGGGTCAAATGGGACCTCTAGCCCCAGTTCTTTGAGGTATCTCCATACTGACTTCCACAGCGGTTGCACTAGTCTACACTCCCACCAACAATGGAGAAGGGTTCCTTTCTCCCCACACCCCCGCCAGCATGTTATTGGTTGATTGCTTGATAGCAGCCATTCTTTCTGGGGTGAGGTGGAATCTCAGTGTTGTTTTCATCTGCATCTCTCAAATGACCAGTGATGTTGAACATTTTTTCATGTATTTATTTGCTGCTTTTACTTCTTTGAGAAATGTTTGTTCATTTCAGCTGCCCATTTTTGAATTGGGTCTGTGAATTTGGGAGGTCGGTTTTCAGTTCTTTATATATTCTAGATAGTAGTCCTTTGTCTGAGGTACAGCTGCTAAAAATTTTTCCCACATTGTAGGTTGTTTGTTAGCTCTGTTGGTGGTTTCTCTTGCAGTGCAGCTTTTTTTTTGTTTTGTTTTTTTGGTACCAGGGATCGAACTTGGGTCCTTGCGCTTGTGCTGCAGGCAGCGAAACCACTGAGCTAAACCCCCAGCCCTAGAAGCTTTTTAATAAGATGAGATCCCAGTTGTTGATTCTTTGTGCTAGTTCCCGTGCTAGTGAGGTTTTGTTCATAAAGTCTTTTCCTATGCCAATGTCTTCAAGAGTTCTACCTAACTTATCTTCCAGCAAGTTTAGTGTTTCTGTCTTAATATTTAGACCTTTAATCCACTTTGATCTTAGTTTAGTGCATGGTGATAGGTATGGGTCTAGTTTTAATCTTTGGCAGGTTGAAATCCAGTTTTTCCAACACCATTTATTAAATAGGCTATCTTTCCCCCAATGAGGGTGGTTGGCTCCTTTGTGAAAGATGAGGTGGCAGCTTACCTTTTTTAAAAAATTAATTAATTGCCTGGGCTTGGTGGCACATGTCTGTAACCCCAGCACTTGGGAAGCTGAGGCAAGAGGATCACCTCAAGTTCGAGGCCAGCCTGGACTACATAGTGAGTTCAAGACCAGTCTGAAATGAACTATATAGCGAGACCTTGTCTCAAAAAAAATAAAATTAAAAAAAAATAAACTAATTGGTCAAACCCAGGGCCTCATGCATGCTAAGTATACTTTTTTTTTTAACCGAACTGGAGAGTGAACACAGGGCCTTCAAATGGAGCTACAGCCTCAGTACCCCCCTACTTTTGAGACAGGGTCTCCCAAGTGGCTAAGTTGCTCTTAGGCTGCTAAGCACACATTTTATCCCTGAGCTATACCCCCCAAGTTTCTTCATCTTTAAAATAGGAGTACTAATCCTTATCACATAGAGTAGCTATTTTTATGATATTATCTGTGGCCAAATCTTTCTCTTCCATTAGAGGAAGCCATTCTAGGGCCAGGACCATGTCTTATCTACTTGCACTATTCTCCTTTCAGATCACCACAATGTCTAACAGGTCCTAGGACAACAAGATCAATGTGTGGCTAGAGTGGAAAAAAATGTCAGTACTTTTGCTTGTGCTGTTCCCTCAGCCTCAAATACTGTTTGCTCTTTTTGCCTGTATACAAAGTATACTTCAAAGATCACCTCCTCCTAGAACCCTTCTCAGAACCCAAAGCCTTCATGTTTTTTGTTGTTGTTTTTTTTTAAGAGTAGGAAAAATTTGAAAGAAAGAAAGCTTCTGTCTGAGAGAGACAGAAGGGGGACCGGAAAGTGGGTTGGTGCCCACCCCACTTTTCAAAGATGTTTTATACAGCAAAGCCATGTGATGAGGTGGGTACAAAGTGGGACAAAACTGTAAGACCCAATGGAAATTTACAAGGTGAGCATGAGGTGGGACAAAACCATGACCAACCAATAAGATTACAAGTACAGTCACCCAGGTAATATTGATTTAATGAGGGTCAAATAGGGGAGCAAATCATGCAGCAAGCATACAAGGATTTTCAGTAAGGGTGGATCAGGGATTTCCTGGAAAGGCTGGGTAAAGCCCTTGGCCCCCCTACCCAGGTGATTGATACCTATTTAGAATATCAATTACTGCTTATTCATCCTACATGGGTGTGGTAGTTTCTTTTACATTGCTGGTCTTAGTTTCACTGTCCTCCATGTTGGCTCCTTGTGGGCCGGCCCTGTCTAACTGCCTACAAGATATCTAATTAACTTACCTATCTACAATATTACCCCCTCTGAAGAAGTACCCCTAACTGCTCTGAGGGGGCAAAGGGCGAAGATTTTATTCCATTTTGATGCTGGGGATTGAACCTGGGGCTTCACACATGTTAATTATGTGCTCTACCACTGAGTTGCAACGTCACCCCCTAAAATCTTCATGCCCTGTATACACCTATGCCATTGTCCTTACCAGATTATGGTCTGATCATCTCTTTGATCCATCTCCCCTACTAGATAGGGAGTTCTTCTGAGGACAGGACCTAATTCCATGGTGTCCTTGAAACCCAACACATGGCCCTTAGACTGAGGTTCAGAGAGATGAAATGACTTACTCAAGGCCACACTCAGAGGTAGCAGAACTGCACTGCAACCCAGGATGCTGCTGTACTTTGGCTATCTCTAGCCCCAAAGGATAGCTCCTTCTACATCCCTACAACTTGGATACTGGCCCCCTTCCCCAACATACATACACATACACAAAGTTGGTTGAATAAATGGCTGAATAAGTGAACCAGGTTTGCAGCAAGCCAGTATGGTAACCCAACCATATTTCTCTGTGCAGATATGCTTAGTGACCAGCAGCACCTAGTCATGGACATGAGGGCTGCCCAGATGGCCAGGCTGGAAGAGTCTTGTTGTGTTGCCATGTCGTCTGCCAGAGCCAATGCCAACAAAGTCCAGGTATGGCCTGACCCATCCAGTGTAGTGGGCCCTCCCCAGATTCCTGAAAAAAGTCCTGAGGAACCTTGGCCACATCTTCCTCATCCACCTAAGGTCCTTCTTAGGGCACAAATTGCTTCTCTCTACCTCCAGACACAGGATGACTTATGAACAGAGCATTACTGGGCTGGGATTTAGCTCAGTGGCACCGCGCCTGCCTAGAAAGCACAAGGTCCTGAGTTTGATCCCTAGTACCAAAAATAAATCTATAAAAAGAGAGAACAGAACATTACCCTTTCATCCCTAGCCTCTTGGTCTAAGGCTCTCCTGAATGCAGAGGAGTTCCCTGCCCTTGGGGTCATTAAAAGGTCATGCACTATCTCTTCCTTCTCTCCGAGATGTAGTGGGGCCATGTTTTTCCCACCCCTGTGACTAAGAGGTCCCTGAGGTTAAGCACTCAAAAACATACATTTGGGGATCCCACCAGGCAGCTAAGCTGGCTGAGCAGCAGCGCCATGAACATCAGCGCCAACAGGAAGCCAACCTCTCAGACATACAGAAGCAGACCACCAGTAACCTCCTGACTGAGAACCCCCAGGTTGCTCAACACCCCATGGCTCCCCACCCAGTCCTGCCCTATTGCTGGAAGGGTATGACTCCACAGCAGCAAGCTGACATCAGGAAAGCCCAGGAAGCACAATGCCATGAGAAGAAGGCACAGCGCCAGTCTGAACAAGCACTGGGTACTGAATGGGCAAGCCAAACTATATGCTTGGCCCAAGCAGCGCTGGAGCTAGAGGAGCAGGAGAGGGAACTGTGTGCTGAATTTCAGAGAGGGCTCTGAAATTTCAGCTCCTTCAGCCAGCAGCCGGCCAAGGATCAAAAGGCCCAGTGAGTTCTAGGGGGTGGCAGTGGGGATGAAGGCCAAGGGAGGGTGCTAAGGGATGGTGATGAACCAGGGACAGAAGGGAGGGATGGCAAGGACCAGGGGGAGAAGGAAAAGCACATCATCTGAGGTTTCTGGATTTCTCTTCACAGGCAAAATTATCTGAATTCAATAATTTACACCAATCAACCTACAGCCCAATATTATCTACAGTTCAACACCAGCAGCTGCTGAACTCAGGATGATCACATCTCCCTTCTTTCCTATTAAGCTCACAGATGGTTAGGAGTCAAAGAGAAAAATACTGCATACCCCCACCTTGAATCCATTCCCTAGTGGGAGAGTGTTAAGCCAATACCCCTATCTTCTATCCAAGGCAATAAAGTTATTCACTAAAGTCAAAGCCATGTGTGTAACAGGACACAAAAGCGTGACGGTACTGCCTTTCCCAAACTACCCTGAGGCTTTGGGCATCTAACACTGTTGGAGCCTTCACTTTTCTTCTCCATGCCAGCTCCCCCAGTACACAGCACTGCCCATATCCTGTGAGAGATACTTTATTAAACAGTCACAGAGGCAATTGGTAGGTAGTTACAAAATGGCTATTGGGCTTCCTCAGGGGAAGGTAAGGCACAAAAGCTTGTGTTTTCCCTTCAAGGCTGCATGCGGATGGCCCCATCCAGCCGGATGACCTCTCCATTGAGGAATGGGTTCTCGATTATGGTCTGTACCAGATGAGCATACTCAGCAGGGTCTCCAATTCGGGTGGGGAAGGGTACCTGGCTGGCCAAGAAGTTGCGTACCTTTTCTGGGAGGCTGGTCAGCAGTGGGGTGTCAAACAGGCCTAAATAAGATAACCAGAGTGAGACTCACCCTTAATTTCATATTTACATGGTTTTTCCTCACCTTAGCTCTACTTCTCGTTGTTTCCCTGGGGTCCAAAGTTAGAAGGCTGCTATTGCTTAGGTGGTAGATACTTACTTTCCCCTCTCAACTGCCCACAGATTCTACCCAATCCCAGGTGTGGCAGGGAGAGGGGATATGTCTACCTGGAGCAATGGTCATCACCCGGATGCCCATGGGAGCCAGATCTCGAGCAATGGGCAATGTCATGCTCACTATGCCTCCCTTGGATGCAGAGTATGCAGCTTGTCCAACCTAGAGATGGAGTGGAGGTCATAGGTGGGAGGGCCCCAACAAGTAACTGAGGAAGCATAGCCTTGCCCCTGCCCACAAACCTGGCCCTCAAAGGCAGCCACACTGGCAGTGTTGATAATAACCCCACGTTGGCCTCCCTGGTCTGGTTCATTCCGGCTCATCTCACCAGCAACCAGGCGGATCACATTGAAGGTGCCTAAGAGATTCACCTGGAGGATAAGTAAAGACATGGTGTAGGAGCTAAAGCAGAGGCTTGTTCCTTAAAGCTTTGGAGGTACCCATTACCAGATACCTCTTATTCCTTCCCCTCCTGGAGAATCTCCAAGATCTTACATTGAGAATTCGCTGGAAATCCTCCAAGCTGTGGGGCTGCTGCTTCTTTAAGTTGTATGTCTTATTGGCCACTGCAATACCTGCACAGTTGACAGCCACATCCACATGGCCAAAATTCTCCTTTGCCAGAGTCAAGGCTGTCTGCACGTCCTTCTCAGAGGTCACCTTCAAAGGGAAAAATGGGAAAAGGTATTCATTTCCCAGCACACTTACCACTAAAACCGGGGCGGGGTTGCTGTCAGGCCCAGTTCTTGGGTGGGAAAGAAAAGCCAAGAGAAAAGGTGGTGGTAAAACTGGAGGAGAATGGGGTGAAGGTGAAAATCATAGGTACTACAGGCAGTCTTGCAAAACATTTTTCAAAGCTATACCTTCTTGTGATAAATTCACATACCCCTGGTGATTTTCAATTGCTGTGAATGTCAGCTAGCTTTTTTGTATCCCTACCTGCTAGATGATTTCATCACGTTTTATTTTTCATAGTTTATTTCATGAAAACAAGTTTTCAAACTGTGGATACCCCCTCCAGGAGATTCTGATATGTCTAATCCCATTCTCTGTTGTGGTGAATGAATCCCAGCTTTAGAGAGTCCTTACTGCAGATGCTCCCACAGTGCTTGAAGGCTTAGGCCCAAAGGGACAAGGAGACAGATTCACGGCCCCTATAGATGACACTCACGGGAGGGATCCCCATGGGTTCCCACGTAAGTGTTGATGACCTGATGTACACCCTCGGAGAGGAGAACGGAGTCCACTTACATCAACTGGGGCAAACACACAGCTCTTTCCTAACTTCTTGGCCTGGGCTTCTCCATCAGAGTTGGGCAAGTCCAGAAGCACAGCAATGGCTCCTTGCTCCACCAGTCGCTTAGCTGTGCCCAGGCCAAGGCCTGAGGCTCCTCCGGTAATTACTGCAACAAGGCCCTGTGAAAAGGGACAAAAGGTCAGCTGCTACACAGCCAGGCCACCCCACCCTTTCACCTGCCCATTCTTCATACTTCTGCCAGGAAGGTGGGGGTCGAATCAGATGTCCTTCCTCTCCTCACACATGAGACCTCTGGGGTCTCGTTCCCAGACAGTCCATTCTGAGACTCACATTCACAAGCAACAGTGTTGACTTTCCCCTACTGAGCCCAAACGCCGCAGTATCAGACAGCACCAATCTCCCCTCTAGTTTCCAACCGTGCTGTCCCAGGCAGCACAGCCAGGAAAAGAGCAGAGAGCATAAAGGCAAAAAAAAACAAGTTACCTTCACGCTCCGACACGCCACAGCCATCTTGTGTTGGTCTCGCCACTGGAGAGCTTTCCAGCCTTCTATTTACAGGCGTTCACTGATTGGCCGAGGCGGAGCCTCTGGGCGGGGACATCGGCCTCACAGTACGTACGTCGGGGTGGGGCTTGCTGCAACTGTGCCTTAGTAGGAGGGTGACTCTGTGTGTGTCCTGAGAGTTATTTCAACAGTCAAAAGAGACCAGTAGCATCAGTAGAAATCATCATACCCCCTTTGACCTGCTCTCTAGCTGGCCATTGGGCAGGCGGCCAGCTCTGAAGGGGGCAGAGAGGGTGATTAAAAGTGAAACTTTTTCTCCAAAGAAAAAGCCTTTAAGTATAAAGGACTCTTATATGCCAGACACTGCAGAGCACTTGGGATACCCAGGGGAATAATAAAAGATTCGTGTTTTCTAGGAAAGCACAGTTCAGTTGGACAAAGACATTACAGACAACAGGAAGGACAGAGAACCAGATTTTGAACCCAGGGCCTTATACATACTAGGCAAAGTCTGTACCACTGAGCTACATTACCAGCCCAAAGAAAGGATTTAGAGAGAACACACAGATGAAGAGATGAAAAAATAGAGATTATGAGAGAGAGAAGCACTAAAGAGAGAGATGTGTTGAGGCAGAGATAGAGATTCCAAACAGGACCACACAGATATGGATGCGGAGTCATTACGAGTCAGAGATGCTACGAGGAGACACATTCTGAGACACGCTATTGAGAAGCACAAACCTGAGAGATGATTGGGTATGGTGGTGCCCATCTGTAATTCCAGCACTGGGAAGGCTGAGGCAGGAGGATCACTGTGAATTCAAGGCCAGCCTGAACTACATAGTGAGACCCTGTGACCAAAAGAAGAAAAGAAAAGAAAAAAAAAGGGCCAGGGATTTGGCTCAGTGGTTCTGCTGCCTGCCTCCCACGCGCAAGGTCCGAGTTTGATCCCTGGTACCAAAAAGAAAAAGAAAGAAAAGAAAATAAACACCCCCCCCCCCCCCCCCCCCCGCCCCAAGAGGAAGCCAGGTCCTGCTT
>NW_004624909.1:685085-707873 GCF_000247695.1 Heterocephalus glaber
TTTTTTTTTTTTGGTACCAGGGATAGAACTCTGGTCCTTGAGCTTGCAGGGCAGGCAGCAGCACCACTGAGGTAAATCCCCGGCCCAAAAACATCTTTTATCAGTTCAGACTTTACTACTTTCCTCTGTCTGTGCAATGTGTTTTAAATCCAAAAGCCCAGATCACACACTGTAGATTGGACTTATGTAGTTATTTATTTAAGAGATCTTTCTTTCTTTCTTTTCTCTTGGGGTCTCACTATGTAGTCCAGGCTAGCTTTGAACTCACTGTGTAGCCCAGGGTGGCCTTCCACTTGCAGTAATCCTCCTTCCTCAGTCTCACCAGTGCTGGGATTACAGGCATGCACCACCACGCCCAGCTCAACGACTTATTTTAAAAACCTAGGTCTTCGGTCATCCTAAGACATCTTCCAATCCTCACCCTCAGAATCTTTTTAAATGTGTGGGTGTGTACTAGGGATTGAGCCTAGGGCCTTTGCACTGAGCTACATCCCCAGCCCTTTTAAAAAAATTTTTATTTTGAGACAGGGCCTCTATAGGCCACTAAATTACCCAGGCTGGGCTCAAACTTTTGATCCTCCTGCCTCTCAACTCCCAGAGTGTTGGAATTACAAGTAGGTGCCACCACACCATGCTTCAATTAAAATTTTGAGCCCAAACATTGAATTTGTCTTCCCTCTATACTTTTCCTCAAATCAAGGTCTTCAGGCCACAAATCTTAGCCTACATTTTCAGTCTCATAACTGTTCTGTTTTCTCTGTCTGAAGCATACTTCCCATCTGCTTTCCCACCCAGGAAGACTTACCTCTGGACTTTCTAGTTGTTGACAACCATCACACTCATTTTCATTACACTATATTCATCAAAGGACTTAGCACCAGGCTCACAATCTTTCTATCTGCCTGAAATGCTCCCATCAATTGGTAGCACTTTTCACTGGCCCAATATGCTGTAGTCACAGTGGCCTCTTTTGTGTTCATCTTTGCATTAACTGTTACCTCTGCTTAGAATGATGTCTCCATGATCTTTGCATGACTACCTTTTTTGTTTTGTTTTGTTTTATTGGTCATTCAGAATTGTTTAAACTGAGCATAGTGCCACAGGCCTGTAATCCCAGCACTGAAGAGGCTGAGGCAGGAGGATCAATGCAAGTTCAAGCCCAGCCTGGGCAACATAGTGAGTTCAAGGCCAGGCAAAACTACATAGTGAGAACCTGTCTCAATAAAACAACAACAACAACAACAAAAAGAATTAAATTTAAATGTCATCTCTTCAGAAGATTCCTGCTTGACCACTCAAGCTGCACTCACCTAGTAAGTATCATATTGCACATTTGAATTCTCTGCATAGCACTTACAGATACATCCATAATCTTTTTTCCAAACTTGGGACCAATTTTGCAATTCAGAATTTTTTCAATTTTAGAAAGGAAGCTATATACTTTGTTACATAATTCTTTATACTACATATACTCTGTATTACATAACTACTGAGAAAGGTCTGGAGCATAATTAAACATTAAAATATTTAAAGTGAAACGTACAAAACTTCATAATGTATGAATAAAGACTATAAATAGCTTTAGGCTACTTTAGGTCAGATTTTGTCATCTAATGAGTTTAGGCTCCAAATTATGAAAAACAACCATATGCTTTTCAGAACTTTTGGCATTGTGGAATTGTGCCTAAAGGCTTGTGAGTTCTAACTTGGCCTTATTTGTGTAATTCTTCCTCTGCTGGAAGCTCAGGATTTTGTCTTGCTAACTCATCTTTTGACTACCCAATGCCAAGAACACTGCCTGACATATATGAAAGAAATGTGAATGTTGTCGTAATTGAAATGGATTGTACCTGCTTTCAGTGTTATTGTGAAAGGTGTACTTTGTACTCATTTTAGAAAATAAAACATAACCTTTCATAAAAAAAAGAATAAAAAAGAATCAAAATGGAGTCTCTTGTATCAACCCTGACTCCCCCCTAAAAAATAAAAGTAAATAAAGGCAGAAGGTTAAGAAGAAGGGGTTCTTTTTTTTTTTTTTCTTTTTGAGACAGAGTCTCACTACATAGTTCCTGCTGGCCTTGAACTCCCCATGTAGTCCCAGCTGGCCTCAAACTTGCAGCAATCCCCCTGCCCCAGACTCCCAAGTGCTGGGATTACAGGTGTACACCACCACGCTAGCAAAGGAGGGCTTTTTTTGTTTTTGTGTTTACAAACTATTGCCCGATAATAAACATCACAGACTCTGCCAGACTACAATCTTTCACAAAGGGCACCACAAATCTTAAGCAAAAAGTACTTCTGCAAAGATGTACCTTACACTAAGAGTGATGCTATTCTTATTATTAATCATTGTGGACAAGGATTATTGTTTCAAAATGTCTAATGTATTCCTCCTGATTTTTGTCTTTAAAAACTTCCCTTTCCCTCGACCTCTTTGACTATGCCCAGAGTTTACTATGGCATAAATATTGCCATTGCATTGCTCTGCTATTCCCAAATAAAAGCAGTATTCTTTGGAGAATCTGATTTTTTAAATTTAGGTTGATACATGTACTAGATACTCAAAACAAATGTGTTGATTGAATAAATCTTGGGAGAATTTGCAGAACTAACTTCATGATCCTTTCATCTGCATAATTTCAGAGACCTTCACCTCCTCACTTCTTTAACCATCTGGCTAGGGCACATTATGCTCTTCTCCCTCAGGAGCTCCTCATCACCCCTTGACAAGCACTGTGGAGGGGCCCCACTTGCTCCTCATCAGAGGAAGATATGTAGGGCTTGGCCTTCTCTTGGGCCCCCTGCTCTCCAACCCAAAAGTTAGATTAGTTTCCTGGAGAGCTCCCGTGGCCCCTAAGTCATGAGGATAGGGAGAGAGTGTGAAAATTCCTTCCACTTAGTGCCCACGGGGTTTAAATTGGGAAAGACTTGGAAAAGAATAAAGGACTGTATGGGTGATGAGTCAGCCTGGACAAGGTTGCAGCTGCCAGCAAAACCCCCATCAGTGTGATTGGGGAACACCTAGAAGTGGAAGTTGGTGGTATGGTGCCCGGTACTCCTTCTAGGTGTGAGGCCTCAAAGGCAGTTTCTGTAATTATGGCAGAGTTAGAGACCTTCATGGGGACAGAAGGAAAGTGCACTCCTGGGCCCCAACTCTGGACCTATTACCTGTTAAGAGTGTGGTATGGCCAGGCCCAGTAGTGTACACCTGTAATCCCGGGAAATGGGTGGATGAAGCAGGAGGATTGGAGGTCAGCCTGGACTACATGGGGTATGATATGTTCTCTTCCCCACTCCTCTAGTCTCCCAAACAATCTTATCAATCTCAAAAAACAAGGTGCATCATTAAAGCCAGGCTGCCCTTGCCATAGCAACTCCAAGAATAAACTGGATGAGAAAATAACACTGTTGGGGATCATTGCAGAGGCACAAAGGACAAACAAATTCCAGGGCCTTAACCCGTTATTCATCAAATGGGTGATTTGTGTTCCCTCTGAGGCAGTCAATTATTTAAAGCTGCTTTTGGTAAAAAACAAACAGATAAAAACTCCTAAAAGCACAGTAACTCTTCACTTGGGCTTATAGATGCCCAGTGGGTAACTAAAAACAGGATGAAGCTTGACATCTCTGCCTTCATTACCCTAAAACTTTGGGTCAGATCCCTATTCAGCTCTGCATTGAGGTGTGTTAATCGTTTAACAAATGTCTGTCTAAAAAATGGTAATACAGGGCCGGGGATTTGGCTCAGTGGTTCTGCTGCCTGCCTCGAAAGTGCAAAGTCCCAACTTCAATCCCCGGTACAAACAAAAAAAAGGTAATACAAGGTTTGTTAACCCTAAGTTTATATAGCCTACTTCATCCTCTTTCAAAGCAGAGGAAAGCAGGATAAGAAATTTATAGGTACTTTCAACTTTTATCCCCTGGAATGAATACCTAAAAGTTTCTGGTCATTACTTTAAACCTGCAGTCACCTTGGAGTCCAGCCTTCACAAAGTGAGACTGTCACCCACCCGTCAAGCAAAAGCAATCATCTTGTGAGAACTGAATTGCCCCTCAAGCCATAAAGATTTCTTCAGAGCTGTGAAACCAGAACTGAGATAATGATCAACCAGATCCTAGCCCACCTCAGCACCCCTTTAAATTTTGTGCCTTTTCTTTTGTTAAGCAGACAGTCCGATCTTCTTTGTCGGAGCTATACCCCCTTCAGCTCCTCAAGCTGAAGTTCCTTTCCATTTTCTCTTACTTTCCTTTGTTAAGGGACTGGCCTGATCTCTATCAGAACTGTGTTTCTGTCAGCTGTTCTCAAGCTAAGGTCCATTCCCATATTCTCTTACTTTCCAATTAAAAGTTTTGCTGTAAATTTGTACTGGTGCCTCAGTGTTAGTTTTTACTGTCACTAATGCAAGACCCCAGACTATCCAGTAACATAATGTCTTGACCATGCACCACTACAGGGATGGCTATGAGATCTGGGTCAAATCATCAAATTCCAGCCTCAATTTCCTCCAGTGTGAAGTGCAAATATTTGAGCGGATCATGTCCATAGTGTACCTGGCATAAAAGGGTGGTCAGTCAGCAGTAACAATCATCCTTTGTGCTGTACTATGTACCCGGGGCCACTTTGTGCCATGTCAAACTGTCCCAAAGGCAGGATTTCCAGGCTCAGTGGGGAGACCCTGATTCACCACCACAGGGAGCTCAAAGTGGCCCAGGGCCTCAAAATACCTGAAGGAACCCAGCAAGAGATTCAAGCAAGTTTCTCTTTTATTTCTACCACTTCCAGGTGAGGAAGAATAGACACTCACTCTGGAACCAAGTATTGGATGAGGATATTCATGTTGCACCTGTCCTACACAAAATCACCTTAGATCCACCATGTTTGTCATTCATTCACACTATTTTTTTCTTTTAGAGACAAGGTTGTTGTTCAGGGGCCCTCCAACTCCTGAGCTCAAGTGACCCCCTTGCCTAGGCCTCTCTAATAGCTGGTGCATCCCACCACACCCAAGCCATCATATATATTTTCTTTATTAAAGGGACTACTGGCTAAATGGATTTACACTAAGATTTCAGTAAGAGGCTCTCCTATAGACCTGACTCAGTGAGTGTGAGAAGACAAGACCCCAGAAAAAGAAAGAGTAAGCAGGTACAGACACCCATGGGTCAGGCTTCTCACTACTACCCATTAGCCGGGTCTTGGAGAATTGTGTGACAGCTGTGCATGAGCCCCCAACCCCACAGGAATATAGCTAGTCTCTGGTAGAGCTGCTGCCTTTGCATGCATGTTCTGCTCTCATACTCCCAGTGCAGTGGGAGTATCCTAAGAAGAGCTAGTGGTAGAGGGGAGAACAGTGGACAACCATACAGGGTGGTTATTAGGACTAGACAAAGCAGTGTGTGACAGTGACAGGTCACAGAGAGTAGTAGAGGACAAATGCGGCCACCTGCAGTGGTTTAGTATGGTGCAGTATAGCAGTGTAGAGGTGAATGGCAGTGGTGGTCATGAGCCTTTCACATGAACTGTGGTCTATGGCCCCATGGGGGAACAAAAACCAGTGGGCAAAGCAGAATAGATGTATTAGAGCCAGAGGAAACCACTCAAGCTTGCCTTCACATCTCCAGGGCCTGGAAGGACTCAGTTTGCAGTCTAGTCCTCCCCAAATCATCCCTATTTTCCCAATTCCCCCTTGTCCACTCAACAGTGAAAGGCTAAATTTGGGCTGTAACTGTGTCCCACTCCATTCTTCAGTGCTCCAATCAAATTCAGGGGCCTACCCCACATTCTGGGGGGCTTTGAGCTGAAAAGGAGGGCCCATTGGGTGTAATGGGGTTGAGGGAATCTGCCATGGAGCCATCTCTGGCCTAGGTGAACCACTACTTCCTCCTCTGCCACTGAGGTGGGAAAAGACCCATAGATGGGTTTTTTTTTCTTTTTTTTGGTGCCGGGGATCGAACTTGGGTCCTTGCGCTTGCGCAGCAGGCGGCAAAACCATTGAGCTAAATCCCCGGCCCAGATGGGTCTTTTTTGCAAATGGTAGGAAGAATGACTTCAAACCCCTGATCAGGAAGTGAAGACAGTGTAAGAGTAGGCCAATGACCTTGAACCCAGGGCCCAGTAAGGAAAGAGAAGGCTGTTCCTATTGGTTGTTCCTGCTGCAGTTGCAAAGCCATAGAGGCTTCAGGGACTGTATTGCCTAATGCTTCTTACGAACTATCATTTTCAGACCCAGTCCTGGTATTTAACTCATATGTTATGTGTCTGCCTCTGTTGTGAATGCATTAACTCTGTTAATCCTAAAAATAAGTCTGTGAGGAAGGCATCACATCTGTTATGGTTTAATCTTTGGATGTCCCTGCAATGCCTCATATACTCATAGATGGGGCTTTGGGGAGGTGATTGGATCATGGAGGTGTGATATTCATCAATGGATTGTTCCACTAATGAGTTTATAGCTAAATGTAATGTTGGGAGGTAAAGCTTGGTTGGAGTAGGTGTGTCACTGGTTTGTGGCCTGGAAAGGTATATCTCCCTCACTCCTCCCTTGATCTCCCTCTGGTCCTTATCTGCTGTGGCACAAGGAACCCTCCTCTGCCATGCCACCCTGCCTTGGAGCTAGTGGACTATGGACTGAAACCTCTACAAACCATGAGCCAAAATTAACCTTTTATTCTTTAAATTTGTGGGTGTCAAGTATTGTGCCCCAGTGACAAGGGAAGTAACTAAGACAATAACCATCCCTGTTTTCAGACAAAGAAAGTAAGTACTAAAAATTTAAGTCACTTTCTAAAGTCATATAACTAATCAGGAGGTAAGCAAAACTTCAAATTCAGGCATATCTGCTTTTTTTTTTGGCGGTAGTGAGGCTTGAAGCCAGGGCCTTGTGAATGCTAGGCAAGTGCTCTACCACCGAGCTGCACCTCCAATCCTTTTTATTTTGTTTTGAGACTGGGTTTAAATTTCCCAGACTACGTTTGAACCTGTGATCCTCCTGCCTCACCCTCCAAACTAGCCAGGATTACAGGCATGTGTCACTGCACCTAGCTCGAAGTCTGCTCTAAGAGTCCAGATAGGAGAGATCCAGTAAAAGGCCAAAATTGGCGCTCATTTCCTGAGCACCTGCTCTTGCAATGTTGTGTGTCTCTCACACTATTTCAGTCTTCCCAGTGGTACTTTGAGGGAGGAATTGCTAGCTGAGGAAACTGAGGCAAAGAGGTTAAATATCATTTAAAATTTTATTACACTTGTTAAAGATGTAAGGTAGGCATTATTCATGGAGATCCATGGAGATAGGTAGAAGGACCACTATAATGGGGACTTGCAGTGGGGAGAGAAGTTGGACTCAACTCCTACTTCAATAATGTCAACTGGAGATTTATATCCTAGCATTTTTGGAGGCTGAGGCAGGAGGATGCCCATGAGTTCAAAGCTAGCCTTAACTACAGAGTCTCAAAAAAATGAGGCCCAGGAAAACTCCATTACCTTTTCTACCAAGTGAGGACACAGCAAAAAATTGCCATCTATAGTGGGGCATAGTGTCACATATCTGTAATCCCAGCACTGGAGAGGCTGAGGTAGGAAGATTGCAAGTTTGAGGCCAGCCTGTTCAGCCTGTTCAAACAAGTTTAAGGCCATTTTGAACTACATAGCAAGTCCTTGTCTAAAAAGGAAAAAGAAGGTGCCATCTATGAATTGGAAGTAGGCCTCCACAGACACTGAATCTGCTAATGCCTTGATCTTGGACTTTTCAGCCTCAGAACTGTGAGTTTCTGTTGTTTAGTAAGCTACCCAGTTTTTGTTTGTTTGTTGTTATTGTTGTTTTGTTAGAGCAGCCCAAATGGACTAATATAAACACCTCTGTCTGTTAGCTGGGGCTTATGTGCTCGGCACTGAGCCAGTAGTTGCCAGGGTATCAGACCAATTATGAGGTTATTTTAAAAGCTGAGACAGCTATTTTATTTTTAAAAAGATAGCCATGAACAGTGACTTACTTTATTACAAGGTCCATAGTGGTTGAGCGATGCCATGTTCAATGCTTCCATGGGGAAACTGCCATGACAACTGTACAAGGGAGAGAGGTTTGAGAGTGACCTTGTCACTAACTGATATTTGAGTGACTTCGTCCAGGTAAATGAACATGCCTCTTTGCCCTCTCCTCTCCCCTCTCAAGCCCTCCCTTTGTCTCTTCTTTTATTTTTTTTCAATAGTGTCCTAGTTACTTTTCTCTCATTGCTCAGACAAAATACCTGACATTCAAAGTTAAAGGGGAAAAGGTTTATTTAGCTCACAGTTTGTAGAAGTTTCAGTCTATCATTGCCTGGCTCCATGGAAGGGTGGATGGCAGATAGGCAGTGAAGAGGAGAAAACAGTTCATGGCAGACAGAAGGTAGTAAAGCAAGCAAGGGACCTTAGCAGCTTCTTTCTGCTCCTTTTATACTCTATCTAGGCTACTGGGATTAGGGTTATGCCAAACCAATCAGTGGCCTGATTTAATAATCAACACCCTTTACCCCAGCATCACATGCTAGATTCAGCCACCTCTGAAAAGGCACCATCTGTGACTGCATGAGGCTTTGGGGGGACATCTAGACACAAGCCATGATGAATAGAATAATTCTTGAGCACTACTATGTGCAGTGCATGCAAAACAATCCTCAAAAGTGTCTCCAAAATCAGGTAGAAGAAATTTTTTAAATTATTGAAAAATTATTGATTTATACATCCCTGTCTTACAAAAAGAATTTGAAGCAGCTGTTAACTCCAAGATTTATCTTTTCCTGACACTATACCATGGTGGACAACAGAATTAAGCTAGGGCAAGATGATAAGCATCCTTTTTATTTTGGCTTAAAAATGTTCATATTATGGGCCTGGGGAAGAAGCTCAGTGGTTGAGAGCTTGCCTAGCATATGTGAGGCCCAGTATTATGAAAGAGGTTATATTATATGTTATGTTGTATGTAGTTATTTTATCTTCTTCTCAAGTGTACAAAAAAGTAGAGAATAATATAAAGCTCACCCTGTTTTATCAGATCTTCACATTTTTTCTGTAATTACTTCAGTTTAATTATTATTTTGTCGGTGCTGGTGACCAAACTCAGGGCTTCACTCATATTAGGCAAACACTCTACCACTGAGCTGCAGCCCCTAGCTGCTTTAATAAAGCATTAAAGATAAAGTTATCTCACCCTCAGTTCCCTTCCCCAGGTGCATCGTCTTTCCCTTCCCAGTTACCCTTGTTCCAAGTTTGGAGTTTATCATTTCTGTAGATGTTTTGTCCTTTACTTTTATATGCCTGTATCCAGCAATGCTTCCTAGTATTTTGTAAACACAATATAGTTTTGTTTTGTATGTCTTGAAACCTTAGATCTGCGTTAACACCTTGTGGCCTCTTCTGCAAGTGGCTTTTTATCCCTTGGGATTGTGTGTGGTGGTGGGTACAGCTCTAGATATCCTTTATATTTACATGGTGCTCTCCAGTATCCAGAGGGCTTCAGGATCCCTTATTTCATGTGATCCTCACAAGTGTTATGACCCCCACTGGACTCAAAAAGAAACTAAGAGCCAGAGAGTGAAATGACTTGCTCAGAGACCTCAAAGGGGCAGAGCCCCAAGCTTATTGACCCTCTGTGTCATCAGATAACAGCGGTGAGCAACCAGAAGGCAGGCAAATGGGAAAGAGAGGAGAGGAACTGGAGAAGAGAACAGGAAGGAAGAGAGGACAAGGAAGGGGGAAGAAAAAAGGCAGAACTAGCTGAGGGAGCTATATGTCTTCAAATCTACCATTGATTCTCATTCTTCAACTCAGCAGCTCATTGAGTTTACCTGGGAAGCATCAAAAACTACTGATGCCTAGGACCCACCCCCAGAGATTCTAATGTGATTGACCTGCAGGGAGGCCTGAGCAGCAGATTGTTTAAAAGTTCTCCAGCTGAGTTGAATATATAATCAGGGTTGCAGACCATTGACTAAGCAAAGCAATTTGTCAGGCAGTGAATTGGCTGGGGCGGGGGGCGGTGGTACTCAAATACTGGTTTGTTAACATTAATAAGATGTTAGACCTTGAGGGCTGGCTTTATAATATGATATAAATAAGGTATTGAGATCTTACACCCAGATTCTGCAGACAGAAATGGTCCAAAATTAAGCAGGTGATAATCCAGTTTCCTTAGTGCTGTTCATACTAGTCTTAGCTACAGTGTTCAGTTGTCCGAGCTTTGATTTCAAGGGGAGACCAGCAATTCTCATGATGAACGTCAGTAGTTCCCCACTGAATTCAGCAAATATTCTAAATATTTCCTTTACATAGGACTTGTGCAGCAGAGAAAGAAGACAGAGATGGAAAAAATTATTATCCTTACCCTGAAGAATCCAGGACTAATGGAAAAACCAGACAAATATACAGGCAATTAACACAAAGTGTTAAGTGCTAGAGGTAAGTCCAAGGTGGCAACAGGTGCAAGGAACACCTAATTCTACCTCATGGTGGCTGGCAAGGGGACTCAGATTTGGATTCAGTGAAGAACAGGCTTTTATTTCTTTATTTTATTTTTGCAATGACGAAATCAAGACCCAGGGCCTCATGAATGCTAGGCAAGTGCTGTACTACTAAGCCACACCTCCTGGCCCATGAGCAGTCTTGAAGAATGAGTTAGAGTTGGTTAAAGGCATAGTTGAGGATGGGGGTTAGGAAGTGCATATGCAAAAAAGATTCAGGCATAAGTACAGTTGTAGAAGGCCAAATGGTTTTGTTTAGTAGAACACAGGGAATACATATGTGGTGGGGAGAAACAGATGATAAGGCTGGGAATAGCCAGGTGCAACAGCACATGCCAGTAGTCCCAGCTACTGGGAAGACTGCGGCAAAAAGATCACTTTGTCACCAATCAGTTGAGGGCTCTTTTGCTCAATTCCGATGAAAATTGTGAACTGGCAAAGTACAACTCCTCTAGCAGCTCCGTGCTTTGAGTGCCAGTGGCTCCCAGTCCTTAGTGTTACAGCTCTGGGCTCTCAGACATCCCTATCAGTTCCTCAGCAGCCAAGACTAACCCTTGGCTACTGTCTGGAGCTATTCCAGCAGCTTCTTCTGTCTCTCTGTCTCTGCTGGTCTCCAACAATATTTGCCAAACTTTGCTATAAACTGTTGCTGGTTGCTGCCACTGATCATTGCCACTGGTTGATGTAGGGTGATGTTGCCTGTCTCTGGTGATCTCTGTTGATTGTCACTGATTTTTGCCATCAGTCTCTGGAACTCTTCAGGACTAGCAACCCCTAAGGTTTTATAGCTCTTTTTAAAGCGAGCTGCTTTGCCCATACTACCTGGGATAAGAATCAATTTACAGGACCACTGGAACCAGGCTTTATTTGGACCTGTGCTACAACACAGGGAACCAGTATGCCAGTAGGAGTCCTGCTGTACTAACTGGAAGAATATAAAAGGGAGCACTGCTTATAGAGAGCAGCAGCAGGCTCTCACATGGGCAGTTCTGTTCATTTCCCTGGCTAGTGATCCATCCAAGTTTGATTCTGCCATGATGTTGTCTGAGATTGGTCCAAGCTCAAGCCTGCTGAGATGAGGAAGACATCCCTTGGAGCAGGCATAGGGTGTCTAGGGCGGGGGCCGTCATGGCAATAATTCAGAGGAACACTGGGAGAAGCAGCTACTTTATTGATAGCTGCTGCTGCTCTCCAGGAATCTCTAGGAGGGCCTACATGTTGGTATGATCCAATGGGGTTTGGAGATTGAGGAGATAACAACAGTGGACCCCAATCCCCTCCTGAGCTTAATCTTGTCAAGAATAGGGAGAGGCACTGCAGCTGTTAGCCAAGTTACATTTCTATCAGTGTGACCCAGAGGGTGACCACAAAGTAACCTCGGGGGTGACAGGAAGACACTGGGGCAAGTTGTTCCAGTCCACCCTCAGGGAGCCAAGGGGGAATGAAGGGAAGGGACATGACAGCTGTAGGTCAGAACACACCCCCCCCTTCTAACTGTCAACAGGCAAAAAAGAAGGGGCAAGAGTAGACATTTTTTTTGTCTGTCTCAGCTTGAGTCCAGGAGTTTGAGGCCAGCCTGGGCAAGATAGTGAGACCCTGCCTCAAAAAAAAAAAAAAAGAAAAGAAAAGCCTAGGAAAGTGGGCCCCGTTCATCAAAGGGAGGAATGTGGCAGAAGAAGGAGGGTCATATAAAGGAGGAGGCATCTAAATTGGATCTTGGAAGATAAATAGAAATTCAATGGGTGGGGATATGGGATGGAGATGGAGCAGGGAGTACGGTGTTAAAAAGATGTGGAGGCAGGAATGGGCTTAACTCTGTCAGCCAGGTGCAGTGAGAGAAACAATCATTTGGTAGGAGTGATCAAAATCATCCGGGGAACCTTTTAAAAAATCAATGCTCCATAGGCTGGTAGTATAACTCAGTAGTAGAGCACCTGCTTAGAACGTGTGAGGCCCTAGGTTGCACCCCAGTATCATACACACATGCTCAGTACCTGGGCTGTTTCCATGCACCACCCTACAAGAGATTTCGATGTATATGGTCTGGGAGTCATCAGTACTTCTTCAGCATGGCTTAAAAGTTCAGGTGATCCTGCCTGCAGCTGGACTTGAGAGCCACAGCTGTAGGGAGATATTGAGGGCAAAGATGAAAATGTTGGCTAGAGCCAGATATCAGTGATTATTAATTAATTGGGGTTTTGTTTGTTTGTGTTTTGGTGCTGGGAAATGAACACAGAACCTCACATGTTCTAAGCACATGCTCTATTACTGAGGTACTCCCCAAGCCTAGGTTTATTGAATGTGAACTATGTGCTAGAGGCTTTGTGTGTATTAATCTACTTAATTCTCACAACTCTGTGTGAATAGGTACTACTACCCTTGTGTTGCAAATGAGGAAACACTAATCTGCCCAAAGTTATTGTACCAAAGTGGCAGATAGTCTGGCTTCAAGTATATCCTAGATAGGCTTGTATTACAGGCCAGAGGTTGAGTTTTCATTTACAGCCACATTTATTAGTTCAATGCATATTCATCCAGAATTTCTTTATGCATCTACAAGCAACTACTATATGAATACATATTCCCTGTGAAGCATATTATTTATACTGTTCTGTACCTTTTATTAACCCTGGACATTTTTACAAGTTAGTATATAGAGAATGGAGAGAGCTCTTTCTTATTTTTTCCTAGTGCTGGAGATTGAACCCAGAGCCTTGCACATGCTAGGCAAGTTCTGAATCAATAAGCTACACACTCAGCCCTCCCATTCTTTTTTTTTCCTCACAGCTCCTTAGCATTCCTTTGTGTGCATGTACCCTAATTTATTTAATGTTGGGTTGTTTCCCATTCCTGGCTCTCAAAATGCTATAATAAATAGCTTACATATGTATTGTTTTGCATATTTCCAGAAATGAAATTACTGGGTTAAGGAATATATGTGCATTTGTAATTTCAGTAGATGTTGACAATTGTCCTCCATAGGTGTTATACTGTTTTGCATTCCTACCTGCAGTGGATGATAGTATGTAGGGACATTTTTAAAGAATGATTTCTTTTTTTTTTTTTTTTTAGTACCGGGGATTGAACTCAGGACCTTGCGCTTGTGAGGCAGGGGCCGGAACCACTGAGCTAAACCCCTGGCCCTAAAGAATGATTTCTGAATGGATGAAATACATATGCTTCAAGAACGAGGTGAAAAGAAATGCGGTGGAAAGTTCCCTGCCATCACCAACCCATGTCCACCCTCACCCTGCTGTTATCCACTATTAGTCATTTATTATGTAATCTAGTGTTTCTTTTCTCTCTCTCTCTCTCTCTCTCTCTCTCTCTCTCTCTCTAAGATTGTAAAAAACTTATTGATTAACAGATTTTTTTTCCAAACATATACAAAAGAGTACTTCTGAAAGGACTGGAGCAAGTTGGAATCCATGAACTGTCAACAGGTATGCTGGAAAAACTGAGAATAGAATGTAATGTGAGGGCTGGGGTGTAGCGGAGTGTTAGAATATGTGCCTCGAGGGCCGGGGATTTAGCTCAGTGGTTCAGCCGCCTGCCTTGCAAAGGCAGGGTTCTGAGTTCAATCCCCAGTACCAAAAAAAAGATGTGCTTCACATTCAGGAAGCTCTGAGTTCCATGCCCAGCAACACGCATACACACACATCTCCAACATGAGTAGGAGAAACATACAGAAAAAGGAAAAACAAGATCCAGCTAAAAGTGAGGGAGAACAGAACTTGGCTATCTTCAAAACCAAACTCCCATTGTTTTGAGCTCTTCATAAAAACTGAAGAGGGAGCTATAGAACTATGCAGTTAGAAAAGCTGTCCTGACCCATGATTCCCTTCTAATTATCTACCAAAGGCTGTACCTCCAAATACCATTAACATATGAATTGGGGGTTACATTTCCAACCATGAGCTTTTGGGAAACAACATTCAAACCATAGCAGTGACATTAGCTCTTTGGGGTTTTTGTGTCCTGGGATGCAAGATCTTTGAGCGATTTGAGGGGCTTTGTACAGGTTGTGGTATCTTTAATCTGTTTGAAACTCTGTATTTTGTGGTATATGGTATCTGATTTACTTGCCCCTTTGTGTCCCGCATAGTGAAATCTCCTAGCTCTTTAGCTGCTTGTGTTCTGTGGTGGAGTTCTCCAAGCTTTTAAGGGATCTCTGTGTCCAAGGTACAAGGGCTGTAAACTATACAGTCTCCCTTTTTTCTAGATTGTGGATTTCCAAAGCCAGTTTGTTTATTTTCTATTGTTGGACCTTGTTCCTGGATTAGTCATGAGAACTTACTGGAGAACTTTATTTTCCAGCCGGGACCCATGTACACTCCAACCAAGTCGGAGGACAAAAGGCACCTACTGAAATGAGGACTGCATATTTAAAGGGAAAACCCACAGAAAAAGTCCCTCCTCCCATTCCCCTGGGTAAGGATTGTTGCAGGTGCTGGTTACAGAAGCCAAGATAAGCACAGTTAGTTCCTCCCATTCCCCTGGGTAATGGATTGTTGCAGATCACATCCAACACAGTTTCTGTTTATGATTACATGCATCGGTTAGGGGTGGGGTTTTCTCCCGGGAGATAGAGTGCAGCTGGAAGTCACATTTTTTTTTTTTTGGTACCGGATATCGAACTCAGGTCCTTGCGGTTGCGCAGCAGGTGGCGAAACCACTGAGCTAAATCCCCGGCCGGGAAGTTACATATTTACAAAATGGAGGAGAATGTTCTCAACATGGGGCTGGTATTGCTAAGTTGAAAGTTGGGTCTCACACTATTTGGGTCTGAGGCCCCTAAGCTTTTTGTGGTTCTCTTCCCAGGATGTGGGGACTTTGACTTTTGTGGGTCTCTTTCCCTGATGGTCTGGGTGTTTTTTTTGTTTGCTTTGTTTTTTTGGTACCAGGGATCGAACTCGGGTCCTTGAGCTTGCAAGGCAAGCGACAGAACCACTGAGCTAAATCCCCAGCCCCCTGATGGTCTGGTTTTGATAGTCTGAGGCTTTATGTACCCAAGTACAGAGAGGCTCTGGCATTTTCAGGTTTTGAATCCTGTTTAACCTTCAGAAGTATATTTTAGGCCTCTGAACTGATTTCATACCTATGTCTAAAATATGAGGTCACTTAGTTCTTGTCTAAGCATTTTGTGGTCTGTATCCCGGGTTGTATGCTATCTGAGGTTGTGTGGGGAATTACATTAGAGGGTGAGATGTCTCTGTGTGTAAGGGTCTATTTCTGGGAAGGGTGATCTCTGAGTTCTTTCTAAGATTATGATCTAGGTATATATAAGTTCTTTCTGATGTTTTCGTAGGGCTGGGTTATATAATGAACTCTAACTGATTTATGTCTCCTCTCTCTCTCTTTCTCATTGAATTGATTCAAGTTTACGTGTCCCAGATTCTTTGTGTTTTTTGAGACAGGGTCTTGCTATGTAGTTCAGGCTGGCTTTGAACTTACTATGCAGCCTGAGTTGGCCTCAAGCTTGCCAGGATCTTCCTGCCTCTGCCTTCCTAGTGCTGGGGTTATAGGTGTGTGCCATCACACCCAGCCCAGAATCTAATTTTTATGTTCTTTCAGGGTTTCTGTGTCTCAAGGTATAAGGTTTCAAATCTGTTGGAATTCTGCATCTGTGATGTGAGATGTACAGGCTTTTTGAGGTCTCTGCTTACTATCCATGGTGTATGAGCTTTTAATGGGTCAGGGTGTCTAATTTGTGATGCGTTTGGAACCTGGTGTGTGATGCCTGAGAACGTTTCTGAGGATTAGCATCTGGTGTGTGAGGTGACTGTGGAGTCTCCTTCTGGGTTTTGAGGTCTCTGAGGTTTTGGCAAGTTTGTGTCAAGGGTTGAGGTCTCATAATTTTGGGAGTGTACAACATGTGAAGTATCTAATCTGTTTTTGGCTGCATTCCAGGGTATGAGATTTTAGTTCTATTAAGTGTCTGTGTTTTAGGATGTAAAGCCTCTGATCCTTTGGGAGATTTGCATCCAGTCTGTGAGGTTTGGAAAGTTCTGTCCATTTTGGGAGGTTTCTGAGATTTTCCTGGACCTGTGTCATGAGTTGAAGTTAGGACAGTTTGAAGGGAATTTTCCATAAGGAGTTGTCTTTGATATAATTAGTTGTATGTCTCCACGGTTGTGAAGTCTTAGAGATGTTTCAGTGGCTATTTTTAGGGTGTAACGATTATTATAGTTGAGGTACTAAAGGGATAGAGCTGAAACAATAGAAGAAAGTTTGTTAGAGCGGGATGCATGAAATTGATACTGTACTTATTCCAGTTTGGGTGATTCTGTTAAGGTTACTTCTGTGAGATTGAATGGCTGAGGAGATTACTGGAGGAGAGGTCAAGGAAGTGAGAATCCAGGTATTTGGATCATTTAACTGGAAATGAAATCACCAAGGGTCAAGGGAAGGGCACTATTGGAGGGAGTGACATTAATCCAGAAGCTAAAATTCTGCAGAAATGAGGGTTATAGATGACTTTCATAAATTTAAACCCTTGTGACATGTCATGACATGACCTGTCAGAACTGAGAAGTGTTAGGAAGAAGGGAGAAAGAATTGTTTGAAAGTGTTCTCTGTACACAAAGGATTTAACAAATAGCTATTAAATTGAAGACAGAGTGATTGACTCTCATCACTTTGCAAAGCCCTAGTGAAATAATTAAAATAATTGAAATGGAAATAATGGAAGTCCAGACAAGGGTTATCTGGGACCACAGCATCACAATGAGAGAGGGATCCATTCCTTATCCTTACAAACAATTATGTACCATTGTGTATGTCTGTACATAATTATGTGTATCATGTACCAATAAAATATATAAATATTAGAGAGAGAGAGAGAGAGAGAGGTGAGCTTCCTAAAAGAAGAATTTACAGTACCATCTATCAAGGATTCTTGTTCTGAAATTGAACCTGTAGCAGATCAACCTTTGGATCCAACTATCAAGTGTAGGAACATGTTGATTTAGTGGGAAGAAAGCAGGCTACTAATCCAAGTTACTGTCAGGTGCCTGCTCAGATGTCACCTCCTCAGTGAGACTTGCTGCTATATCTCATAAAGTAACCATCCCTCCATGTCCCCAGCCACCCAGCATCCATTCTCTCTTCACTCTACTTTGCACTCAGTATCACCATCTGAGTTTCTTATTTGTATCGTTTATTACATGTCTCTGTCCTATGAGAAAGTAACATTCACATGAAGGCAGGGACTTTATCTGGTTGCTGTGCTGCTGTGTCCCCTGCAGATAACACATGACTTAGTACAGAGTTAAGTAATACATATGTGAACATCCATGAAATAAATGCCTGTACAAGTGAATGAATCTGGCAGAATATCATAGCAATAGCCCAGGTCAGCCCTCAGGATAATTCTGCTACACACTTTCTGCCAATTAGAAGCAGGTAGGCATCTTATTTCCAAGCCCTCTCCCACCAGATAAGATAAAAATAGGATAAGATAAAATGGGGTTCATGGCTTATCTTTAAAGACTACTGGGGGGCTGGGGATTTAGCTCAGTGGTTTTGGCGCCTGCGGCACAAGCTCAAGGACTGGAGTTTGATCCCTGATACCAAAAAAAAAAAAAAAGAAAAAAAGACTATTGGGCACATTTTGACCCAGAACATATCTCTTAATTCTCAACACAATACATATGACGTTGGCTTCACTTTTCCTGGAATGGGAAGGAAAGAATTAGGGAATAAATTTTTATCAACATTCTCTGTGAAAATTCTCAGTACTTGAGCTTCATCAGCTGGGGAACTCCATTTCTCTACTATGAAATAGTTTATATCACCTTGATTGACACAAAACAATAGAAGAATCTTCTAGAGATACACTGATAAATATGGTAGCCACATGTGGCTATTTACATTTAAATTAATTAAAATTAAATAAAGTACAATCATGTACCACATCACCTTGGGCTCGGGGTGTAGCTCAGTGGTAGAGCATGTGCTTAATATGCATGTGGTCCTGGGTTCCATCATCAGCACCAAACAAAAAAAATTGTATCACCTAATGAGTTTGTAGTATCTTAGTTTGTATAAATATGCTTTATGACGTTTGCACAACAAAGTTGCCTAATGACACATTTCTCAAATGTATCCCCATCGTTAAGTGACACATGACTATTTCTGACGCATGTTACAACATAGATGAACTTGATGACATTGTGTTAGTGAACTAAGCCAGACACAAAAGAACAAAATACTATATAATTCCACTTATATGATATACCTAGAATAGTCAAGCTTGTAAAGACAGAAAGTAGAATGCTGTTTGCCAGGGGCTGAGAGAATGGGACAATGGGGAGTTATTGCTTAATAGGTATGAGTTTCAGTTTGAGAAGAAGAAAAAATTCTGAAGATAGGTGGTGATGATGGCTACACAAAACAATGTGAATGTACCGTTTTTGTTTTTTTTTTTTCCTGTAGTGGGGATTGAACTCAGGCACCCTACTATTGAACTACATCCCTGGCCTTTTTTAAAATTTTGAGACAAGGTCTTGCTAAATTGCTCAGGTTGGCCTTGAACTTGTGATGCCCCTACCTCAGCCTCCCAAGTTGCTGGGATTATAGGCATGTGCCATACCATCAGGCTGTGAAAGTATTTAATACTACTGAATTGTACACTTAAAAATAATCAGGATGATACTATGGTCTAAATATTTGTGTCCCTCCAAAATTCATGTTGAAAAATAATCCCCATTGTGGTGGTTTTAAGAGGCAAGGCTTTTGGGAGGTTAATTCAGTCATGAAGGCTTTACTTCAGGAATGGGATTAGTGCCCTTGTAAAAGAGGCCCAAGCTGAGAGTGAGCCTTCACCAGATGCTAAACCTACTGGTTCCTCAGTCTTTCCAGAACTGTAAGAAATAAATTTCTATTGTTCATAAAGTACCCAGTCTAAGGTATTTTGTTATGGCAGCAGGAATGGACTAAGACAAATGGTAAATTTTATGTTATGTGTATTTTACCACAATAAAAATCAAATAGGGGCTGGAGGTATGTTCAATGGTAAAACACATGCTTAACATGCATGAGGCCCTGGGTTCAATCCCCAGTACTACCAAAAAAATTAAATAAAATGAAATTCAGTCCCTCAGTTATATACTCACCACATTTTAAACATTCAATGTCATATGTAGCTAGTGGCTACCATATCGGAACAGTGTAATATATAACATTTCCACTATTGAAGGATGCTTTACTAAACAGCGCTAGTCTGGAGTTATGACAGAAAGCACTGGAAGAACTAATTAAAAAGAAGTTCAGGAGGTAAAAATGGTTGTGGCAGAGCTAGGGATTTAGCTCAGCAGCACCATGCCTGCCTCACAAGCACAAGGTCCCGAATTTGATCCTCAGTACCAAAAAAAAAAAAAAAAAAAAAAAAAAAGGTTGTGGCTGGGACTGGGTTTGGGGAGGGACAGAAATTGCTTTTCACCACAAGTCTCTCAGGATGTGGGACTCATTCCCATGTGCATGGATTACTGTGACAGAAATAACTGAAGGGACTCTTAATCATCCAAGCCACACCAGTTAGATCCTCTTCTTTTTTGTGGTTTTTTTTTTTTTTTCGGTACCAGGGATCGAACTCTGGTCCTTGCGCTTGCAGGGCAGGTGGCCGAACCACTGAGCTAAATCCCCGGCCCAAGCCTTTTCCTTTTTAAAAACTTAAGGTGAAATCCACATAACATAAAATTAACCTTTGTAAAATGAACCATTCAGTGATAATTTATACATTTGCGATGTTGTGCTACCACCACCTCCATCTAATTCCCAATCGTTTTCATCACTCCAAAAGAAAACCCAGTGCTCCCAAGCAGTTGCTCCCCATTCCCCACCCCACCCCAGCCCCTGGCAATCACCAATCTGTGTTCTGTCTTTATGAATTTACCTATTCTGGGTTTATATAGTATGTGACCTTTTGTGTCTGGCTTCCTTTACATAGGATCATGGTTTCAAGGTTCATCCATGCCGTAAGATGTATCATTTAGGATTGCAAATCTCTTGGCACATAGCAGCTCCATCCAAACCCTGCACTAAGAGACTAGCATAGCTTCTAGCAGCATAGACATGTCCCTAGGATGTCCTCAGCTTCCTATCAAAATGCCTAGCTGTGGGCCGGGGATTTAGCTCTGTGGTTTTGCTGCCTGCTGCACAAGTGCAAGGACCCGAGTTTGATCCCCAGTACCAAAAAAAAAAAAAAAAAAAATGCCTGGCTGAGAAAGCTCATGCTGCTGACATTTACAGTTTGTTCTAGTCAATACCCCATGATAGGCTCTTGATCTTTAGGGTATTTGCTTTAAAAAGGCTTACAACTGAAGCCTGGCATGGTGGTACATGCCTGAAATCCCAACACTCTGGGAGGCTGAGGGAGGAAGATTGCAAGTTCAAACCCAGCCTGGGCAACTTGGTGGCTTAATGAGACCTTGTCTCAAAATTTAAAAATAAAGGAAGGCTGGGGATATAGCTCAGTGTGGTTCAATTCCCAGTACTGCCAAACAAACAAACAAAAAAGTTTACAAATGTAAATGTGTATTTCTTCCAACTCAGGAACATCTTTCTCAAGGACCATAGAACCATTCCTTCAAAATGTAACCATCAGGAACACAAAATTCTTCCTTCCTGTAAATGACACCTGCAGACATAACTGGTTTCATTCCAGCCCTCTGTACTTTTTCACTTCTCTGACTCTACTGAGCTTCTACTCTCCCTTTACCCCCTTTAGTCATTTAAAATGTCCAGGTCACCTCTGCATAAAATGAGATAGAGCTCAGCTCTTTTCCTACTGGCAGTAGTTATTGAATCAAATCTAATCTACTGTTACCACTTTAATGTCTGCCTGTGTTTATCTGTGATATCATGCATATAGCATGTACTTCATTCCTTTTTATGGCTGAATAATATTTCATTGTATGTACCATTATATGTACCACAATTTGTTTATCCATTCACCTGTTGGTGGACATTTCTGGCTGTTTCCACCCTTTAACTGTTGTGGATGTTGCTGCTACAAACACGTAACACATATATGTGTTTGAGTAACAGACTTCAGTTCTTTTGAGTATGTACCTAGGAGTGGAATTGCTGAATTATGTGGTAATTCTGTTTACCTTTTAGAAAAACCTTCAAACTTTCCACAGTAGCTGAACCATTTTATATTAATGTATGAGGGTCTCAATTACCCCACATCTTCACGGACATTTATTTCTTGTTTTTTCATTGCAGCCATCCTAGTGTGATGAAGTGGTACCTCATTGTGGCTTTAATTTGCACTTCCCTAATGACCAATAATGTTGAGTATCTTGTCATGTGCTTCTTGGCCATTTGTATATCTTCTTTGGAGAAATGCCTATGCAAGTCCTTTGGCCATTTAAAAAATCAGGTTGTTAGTTGGGCTCAGTGGCACCTACCTGTGATCCCAGTAACTTGGGAGGCTGAGACAAGAAGATTGCAAGTTTCAGGTCAGGATGGGCAACATTGTAAGACCCTGTCTAAAAAAAAATCAGGTTGTTTTACTTTTTGTTGGGTTGTAACTGTTCCTTATATATTCTGGATACTAGACCCTTGTCAGATATGTGATTTGCAAATATGTTCTATTTGTATCTGTAAGTTGTTTTTTCACATTCTGGGGGTGTTTTGATTTGTTTTGTTTTTTGCAATGCTAGGAATATAACCCAGGTCCTTGCACATACTGGGCAAGAGCTCTACTCCACTGAGCTATACCTCCAGCCCTACTTTCTTGGTAATGTTCTTGAATGCGTACAAGATTTCTTTCTTGCTTGCTTGCTTGCCTGCTTGCTTGCTTTGAGACACAGTCTCACTAAGTAGTCCAGGCTGACTTTGAACTTGCTATGTAGCCCAGGCTGGCCTCAAACTCCTGCCTCATCTTCCTGAGTGCTTAGATTACAGGTGTGCACTACCACACTCGGCAAGAGTTTTCAGTTTTGATGAAGTCCAGTCTCTCTGCTGTTGAATCTAAGAATCTACCTCCAAATCTAAGGGCATAAAGTTTACTAGGGCCTTGTCTCGGGTAGGGCTCAGCTCATGGCTGTCTTTGTTTCTTGGAGGAGCTCCACTTTGAGATGAACACTGCCACCCCTCATTTCACTTCCTGACCCTGCAGCCAAACCCCTGGGTCCAGGCCCCAATAGGAGGATCTTCCCAGGATCTGTCCTGGGAAGGAAGTGGGAGGGCTAGGGGAAAGGATAGAAGGGAATGGGATTAATATGAGAAAATGGAAAAATAGGAACAAAATCTTTGTAAATAGGGAGGACTGGAGGGGTTGAAGGG
>NW_004624909.1:708628-720226 GCF_000247695.1 Heterocephalus glaber
TTCCCCTGCAACCCCCTATAAAAAGAGCCTCGGACTCTGGGCTAGTTGCCTCTCTAAGCTACTTTGCTTTGGGAGTGCCATCTGGCCAGACTAAGGTCTGTTTTACTTTCCTACTTGTCCGGTGTGTTCCTTCCCGGGTGTTCTTCGCTGCAGTCAGCTCCTCGGAGCGTTTGGTAAGGCCCTCGGTCTTACAATGGTAGTCAGGTGATAATAGAGTCTTTGCTCAGGTCTGATCGACATTGGGCCCAGTGGGTTCAGTAATAAGTGTTACAGTTATTTCCCCAGTTCCTGAATTTATCACTGGAATAAACATGTCATATGATCAAAATATATGATGAATGTTTAAATTTTTGAACATTTATTACAGTAAAAGACACATTGCCATTAATCCCCTCCCAAAATACTCCTCCCATACTTTGAACACATTTATCCCATCTTTCTTATCACCTTTCTTTCCTTCTTTCTTCCTTCCTTCCTTTCTTAAACAAAGCATAGTTCAAGCTGGCCTCAGACTCAGCAATCCTCCTGCCTCAGCCTCCAGAGTCCTGGGATTATAGTCATGCACCACCACACCTGGTTCTTGTAATTTTCTGTAAGTCCTCTTTCATGAGGGTTTTTATGAGGTGTAAAAAAAATGTGATGAATGCCCCTGCTGAGTGTCATCCAATGAAAAAGCAGCCCTGTAAAAACATTACTATGGGTCCTCATCCACCTTATTCACTGGCTCTGGCATTGTGCAATTTCTGGAGCTTCCTCAAGGTCAAAATGACCATGAAAGGTAAACCATTTGAACTGATTCAGAACATCAAGGAACCCAAAACAGCACAACTAAAGAAACTCACTAAAGAAGACTTCCAGAACTACTTCTTCAGAAAGTGGCAAGAACTTTGAGATGTGTTCAAAGGGAGTGGGAGTATTTTGAGAGGAATTAATGGTAATGTGTATTTTACTATAGTAAATTTTTATTTTTTTTCCCAAGGGGAAGGGGTTTATTTGTTTTGTTTTTCTCCCCTATTAAGTTTATTGGTACATTTTAGGTATAAAATACAGTTACATTCTTCATTGGGATCTTGTACCATTACATGAGTATCTTGGTTCTTATTTTTTCCCCTTCCCTTGCCCTCCCTTCATCCCCTCCACCAGGAAGGGGTTTATTTGGCTTACAGTTCCTAGCGGTTTCAGTCCATAATCAGCCAATTCCAAGGCAGGGATGAAAACCAGGCATGGCAGAGAGAAAACAACATGGTACACACAAGGCAGCAAAGGTAACAAGGGAATTACTGGTGTTTCCCTGCCCCTTTTATCTTATTCAGACTACTTAGGGCAGGTAGCACTCACACCCTTAATCCTAGTGCCCTCAGGCCTAGCACTGCTTCATGAATCAATTCCAGCTTCACACACTCTAGATCAATCCTATGCCCACATGAGGCTTTGGGGGGACATCCAGACCCAAACCATAACATTCTGCCCCTGGGCCCCCAAAGACTCATGTACGTTCCTATACACAAAAGCCATTTAGTCCATCTCTAAAAGTTGCCAAAGTCCTAACAGGTTCAGTATTGCTGAAAAGTCCAAGTCCAAGTCCAAAGTCTCCTCTGAGATTTAAGGCAAACTCTAAGCTGCAAGCCCCTGTGCAAATAAAAAGAAAGTCAAACTCTTCCAACATTCAATGGCACAAAGTGGACATTACCATTCCAAAAGGTACAAACAGGAGGATACAATGGAAAGGGACCAAAGTAAGCCCCAAAATCCAGTAGGGCAAATATTAAAACAGCTCCATTTCCAGCATCCCCAGCAATCCATGGCAAGTTGTGAACTCCAAAGGGCTTGAGTGGCTCCACCCCTGTGGCATTTCTGGTGGTTGTAGCTCCCATGGCTTCTCTATTGGGCTGGCTCTGCTTCCTCCTTGCAGCTTTCCTCAGACGATCCATGCTCCTGATTTTTCCAAACTTCTAGAGTCTCCAGTGCACTTGCGGCTTCACACTCACAGCTTCACACATTGCCCTATCAGGGGGACACTGCCTGGCCTCCTGGGCCTTCTTCTGAAATCTGGGTGGAAGCTTTTCTGACCCCACAACTCTTGCATTCTGCGTGGGCCTAAAACCAGCACCACATGGATGATGCCAAGGTCTGCTGCCAGCTGGAGTAGGAGTAGCCAGTCTTCCCTCTCTCTTGGCTGTAGGGGTTGAGTGCCTGGAATGCTGAGCACTCTGAACCCAATCCCAAGGAACAAATTCTCTAGGCTGCTGCCATTTTGGAACAGCTTCCCTAGGCTGCTGCCATTCTGGAACATGGTGTGGCTGTCGCCATTTTGGAACCTGGTTTTCTGGAGCTTATTTCTCAAAGTAAATTCCCTCACCTTTATAACTCTGAGGCTGCAAAGTGTGGAGTCTTGCTGCTTCCTGTGATGCTCTGAAACTACCTTTTCTATTTTGCCGTTCCTTCTCAGTAATCAAGATCTGCTCTGCTCTATCTTTGCAGTCCACAGCTTTACTAGAGCTTCCTTTCTGGCCCAGCTCAAAATGTTTTAAAACATTCTGCTGGTCTCTTTGCTCTTGATTCTCCACATAGATCTGGCTAAAAGCCCCAACAGTAGGCATGCCACTGCCTTAATTTTCGACTGCCTTGAAATTTCTTCTGCAAGATTAATTACACTTGATCTTAGCCAAAAGGCTGAGAAATGATCTGCAAGATTAATTAGTTCACCAACCTTAATCTCAGTCTCCAGCAAAGTCTCTGGACATGAACAAAATGCAGACAAACTCTGCCAAGCCATAACACATATTGTTGCACTCAGTGAGAAAGAACCAACCAGAGACCAATATTAAGCCCACACAGGAGTTTATTACCAGCCAGGACCCGAGCCAAGCATCGGATTCCAGCCCCGACTGGGGAAAGATTAACATATTTTATACACCTTTGAGGCCAGCAGTTTCTAGGCTCCCCTATGGAATAGAACTAGTAAAGCAAGCAAAAGGTACAGAAGCTGAATGTCCTGTCCTTAGAACATTTGTAAAACAATAGTTGATTAATTGTTGTTTCTAAGAGACTCTCTAAGGGGAGGAGGTTTCTAAGCTTCCTCCTTTTGAGTTCATCTAAAGAGCAGGCAGGTGGGTCGTTCAGCAGCAATATGGAGTCTGTCTTGCTAACTAGGGTCCTTCACATATCATCTGGAGTCCACCAGCCAATGCAGTCCTTCTTTCTTGCAGAAACCTTCCCAGCCTGGTCTTTATAAGCTTTCTGGACTTCTGATCTCTGACCAGAATCTCCCACACAGAACAGCCTAAGGCATTGTAGCCCTACTTCTTCAGCTGGTAGCTCTGAATCTTCCAGCAGTCTCTGAACATGAGCAAAATTCAGACAAACTTTCTGTCAAGTCATAACAAACATCTTCTGGAGTCCAGCAGCTAATGCAGTCCTTCCCAGCAGAAACCTCCTGAGCCTGGTCTCTACCAGCTTTCTGGTCTTCTGAGCTCTAATCAGAATCTCCCATACAAAACAACCTAAGGTGTTCCAGAGCTGCTTCTGTAGCCAATGTCTCTGGATCTTTCCTAACTCTTCCTCTTCCCACAGCCAGTTCCAAAGGCTTTTGAGCCACATGGCCAGGTAATGTCACACCAACGGGCCCATTTCTCTGGTACCAAATTTCTGTGTTGGTTACTTTTCTCTCATTGCTGAGACAAAATACCAGACACTCAAAGTTAAAGGGGAAGAGGTTTATTTGGCGTACAGTTCATAGAGGTTTCAGTCCATAATCAGCCAACTCCAAGGCAGGGATCAAAAACAGGCATGGCAGAGCAGAAACAACATGGTACACACAAGGCAGCAAAGGTAACAAGAGAGTAGTAAATTTTTAAAATTTAAATATTTATCATAAATTTTGATCATACTTCATACTTAAAAACTGGTATAATTGGTACAACTTGATGACTCATGGGATGAGGGCTGTAAGAATAGCTAACTGGAAGTTCCTAGAATGTCCATTCCTTTCAAAGTTCCTAAACCAGAAGTGATAATGCATACAAGGGGAATTCAGACATTAACAACACCATAAAAGACATAAAAGAAGCAGGGGTGGTAACACCTATCAATCATATTCTCATTTAACTATCATCAGTTTTACATCCATAGAAGTCAGATGAATCTTGGAGAATGACTGCAGACTATCATAAATTTAATCAGACGGTGGCACAAATTGTAGTTGCTATCTCAGATACTGGAACAACTCAACACAACCCCTGGCACTTGGTATTCAGGTATTGGCTTGTCTGATGACTTTTTCAAGAATTGCCAGAGACCATGTTTTTTCTTTTTTTGTTTTGTTTTTGAGACCATGTTTTTATCAGCAAGAATAAGAATAAGTGTTGCCTAGGGCTACATCAGTTTTCCTTTTCTCTGCCATAATATAGTCTACAGAGATCTTGATCATCTTGACACTCAACAAAACATCACACTATGCTACTACATTGATGATAGGCAGACTGCAGCTGATAAACAGGAAGTATCAAGTACTTTACATGGCTTAGTAAGAATGAAACTTTAAAAAAAAAAATGAAATTTTAGGGCTGGAGATTTAGCTCAGTGGTGCAGCCATCTGCCTCACAAGTGCAAGGTCCCGAGTTTGATCCCTGGTACCAAAAAAAAAAAAAAGAAAAGAAACTTTATTGTTGGGCAACAGTGCTTGAATATTGGATCAAACATTATTCTAGATTTTTCTATGAAGATTTCTTTTGGATGAGATTAACATTTAAATCGGTGGACTCTGAGTAAAACAGATTACCTTCTGTAATGTGGGTGGGCTTCATACAATCAGCTGAAGGCCTTTGTATAACAAATACTGACAGCCCCCTTCAAGAAGGAATTCTGCCAGTAGAAGACCTTTGAACTTGAACTTTAACATTGGCTCTCCCCAGGGGTTCCAGCCTTATGACCTTCACATTTCAACTGCAACATCACCTCTTCCCTAGAGTTCCATACTGCCAGCCTCTATGAATGTTGTATGGAGTTTCCAGCAAGCATCAATGAAAAAAATCAGAGTCAGCCTCTAGAATTTAAAAGCAAGTCTCTTCTTTCTTTCTCAGATAACTATTCTTTTGAGGAACAGCTTTGGCTTACTACTGGGTCTTAACAGGACTGAACACCTAACCATAAGCTATCAAGGAACCATGTAGCCAAAGATTCCCATCATAAACTGGCATCTTCTCTGGCCCACCTGGCCATAAACTTAGGCGTCTATTATCAAATGAAAATGGTATGCGAATGACCAAGTTGGGCAGGTCCAGAAGGTCTTTGCAGTAAGTCAGTTGCATGAGCAGGTGGTTGAGTCTCTTCTAATACTGCTTCCTCTCCCTCAATCCATGCCTATGATATTACAGAGTGTTCCTTATATCCAGCTGACTGAGGAAAGAAAACTGAGGCCTGACTTAGAATAGATCTGGATGTTATACTGGTACCATCCGAAAGGTGGAGAGATGCAGCACTATAGCTCTGTTCAGGGACACCCCAGAATGATAGTGGTGACAGAAAGTCCTCTCCAGTGGGCAGAACATAGTATATCTGTCCACTATGTCTGGAGTGAGAGATGAACAGAAGCATGTATCTTCATTGATGTGTGGTCAGGAACTTGATTGGAAGATTCGTGACAAGGAAAGAGATACGTGCATGGACCTCTCTGAGTGGGCATAATTAAGATATTTTATCACATGTAAATGTTCATCAAAACACACACACCATGCAGGAGATCCCTAAGAATCAGGTGGACAAAATGATGTGCTCTGTGGCTATCAGTCAGTCTCTTTTACCAGCCCATGAACAAAAATGCCATGGTGGCAGGGATGGAAACTGTGCCTAGGGTCAACTACATGAACTTTCCCTCACCAAGGATGGCATGGTTAATGCTACCACAACATTCCTAATCTTCTAACCAGGAAAGACAGAAGTTTAGTTCCTACTATGGCACTATTCTCCATGAGACCAGCCAGCCACCTGGTGGTAGGGTGATTACACTGAAACTCTTCCATCATGGAAGGGGACACAGATTCATCCTTACAGGATAGACATATATTCTAGGGATGGTTTTTCTTTTCCCTCCCTGTAATACTTGTGCCAGCACCACTATTACGTAGACTCTTCTTCACAGTGTTGCATTTGATCCATAGACTCACTTCACACCAAAGCAAGTGCAGCAGTGGGTTCATGCCCATAGCATTAATTGGTCTTATCACATACCACATCGTCCTAAAGCAGCTAGCCTAATCAAAGGTGAAATGGCTTACTGAGGACTCAGGTATAATGTCAGTGAGGAAACAGCACCTTAAAAGGATTGTATTCTATTTTATAGTGCATAGTGCACACTTTGAGTTAGAGATAATTATATAGTGATATCTCTCCCATAGCCACAATAAATGGGCTCTAGACCTAAGTGGTAGAAGTGGGAGTGGATCTTCTCATTATTACAACAAATAACCCACTCAAAGAATTTTTGCTTTCTATCTTGGAAAATTCGAGCTCTACTAGTTTGCAAATTTTAGTCCCTTAAGATGCTTTTACCAAACCTATTTTAATGGTGCATTCTTGTAATCCTAGCACTCCAGGAGTCAGGCAAGAGGATCACCTGGGTAACTTAGTGACTTAGCGATACCCTATCTCAACATTAAAAATAAAAGGGGGCTGGGGATGTAGTTCTGTGTGAAGGCCCTGGGTTTAATCTCCAGTATCAGAAAACAAGATGCTTCTACCAAGGGGCACAACAACAATTCCACCAAATTGAATTTTGGAAATTTGGGCTCTTTATGCCAATGAGACTACAGGCAAAGACGGGAGAGTCAAAGTTAATTAACTGCCTTATGTGGTTGACTCTAATTACCAAGTAGAAATTGGGCAGTTGCTATGCAATGGAGGCAAAGAGGACCATTGTACAACCCAGAGAATTATCTAGAGTGTTTCTTTTCTTTTCTTTTCTTTTTTTTTTGTACCGGGGATCGAACTCGGGTCCTTGTGCTTGTAAGGCAACCAACAGAATCACTGAGCTAAATCCCCGGCCCCTATCTAGAGTGTTTCTTAATGCTTCCATGCCCAATGGGAAAGCGTAAGGAGAATTACAGCAACTAAAAACAAGGAGAATGCAAAGACTTGGATCCTTCAGGAACAAAAGTTTGAGTTACTATCAGGTGACAAAAAACATTTGAGATTCTGTTTGAAGGCAGGGGAAATATGAAATGGATAATCAAAGAAGGAAGCCATAGATGTCAATTACAGCCTAATGATCAAAGGTAGAAATAAGTACTATAGTAGCTTTATTTCCTTTTTGTTTATTTTTAATTTTTTTTGTATATCCTTTTATTGGTACATTTTAGATATACAATATAATGACATTCATCATTGGAGATATGCACCTTTACATACTCTCTTGGATCTTATTTTTTCCCCCTTCCCCTGCCCTCCCTTCAACCCCTCCATCCTTCCTTATTTACAAAGACTTCCTTTTTGTTTATTATGTGTGTGCATATATTTGTATATTCTAGCCATTCTCTTTTTATCTTTCCCTCTCATTGTTATTTTATATACAAATAGTTGTTGGAAGTTAATTTTATAAGTTAGTCTTTAGGTAATAGGATATCAGTGAAACCATGACTAAATTTAAGGAGTAACTAACATAGACACTAGTGGATAAAATGACTCCTGAGACTGTGTGTCTTCTCATTTGGGGAAAAGGATGACAAGTTCCTCTCTTATAAGGATAGCTATATCTTGTTATGTAGAAATAAAGTTTTTTGTGTGAAAGAATTAAAATGTGTGTAGAAGAGTTGGAGTGTGCTACTTATCAGTCTTTGCCTGTGGTCTTCAAATTTACCCATCACGCCTGCTCTGTGAAAATGGATCTGATCCACTTAAATGCTTTTCTTTTGCCTGGTGGCTCTGAAGTTTTGCCAGTAGAGGTTACTGGAGAGAAACTGCATGAAGGAAAAGGGTTTTTCTCTCTTGTTCTGTTGTGTCCACTCAACAGTAGCATATGCAGCTTTCTACAGCACCAGGTCCTGCAATACTCACAGACTCTCCAATACCTGGCTCCTGCAGCACGTGGTGACCAAAAACACACACTGGTCAGCACCTTCTACCTGGAATCCTCCAACAAGCCGATAAGTAGCAGTTTGCCTCTGGCTCCTGAAGCATTCACAGCTTCTCCATTCTCCAGCTCCTGTGGTGCATGGCAGCTATCAATACCCAATAGCCAGCAACTTTCCCTAGCACTGTCCCTTAGGTAGTTGTGAGCAAAGTGACTAGTTGCATATGTCCTGCTATGGTTCGGTATGGTTTGAGTATCCCGCAAATGTTCATGTATTGGAGTTTTGGTCCCCACCCAGGGTGGTAGTATTGGGACGTGGTGGTAGGATTAAGAGGTAAGGTCAGTTGGAGGATTGCCCTTGGAAAAGATTATGGGACCCAAGTCTCTTTCTTGCTTCCTACCTGGCAATGTGATCATTCACTCCCATGTGTCATCCTGCCATTACTATCACCATTGGGTGACACAGCCACAGGGGGTTTTATTAATGAGCTTTCCCATTGCTGGGTCAAGATACTCCTTTACTCACCATGTAAAGGAGGAAATGGTTTATTTGGCTCATGGTTTTGGATGTGTCAGTCCGTGGTTAGCCAGCTCCAAGGCAGAAATATCATGGCTAAAGGGTGTGGTAGAGCAAAGCTGTACACTTCATGGCAGCTGGGCAGTAGAACAAAGACAAGTACCAGCTAGAGATATACCCTCCAAAGGCACCCCCTCAAAACTCACCTCCTCCAATTGGGCCTCCCCCAGTGGATTGATCCATTGATAAGAATATCATCTTCATGATCCAATCACCTCTCTAGGAGTCTCTTAGTCCAGTCAAATTGACAATTATGAAATGTAATACTAGGCAATCATATGTTTCACTCATTCGTTTCCCTTCTCTTAGAGAACATGGTGCTACATTTGCAGTTGTCTAAAATCTGAGAACCATTGTTTCATATATTTTATCTGGTTTTTCAGTTGTTTAAAGCAGAAGAGCCAGGCATGGTGGCACACACCTGTAATTCCAGCACTTGGGAGGCTGAGGCAGGAGGATTGCTATGAGTGTGAGGCCAGCCTGGGCTACATAGGGAGACCTTGTCTCAAAAATCAATCAATTGATCGATTCAATCAATCAATCAGGAGAGTAAACCTAGTCCTTATTACTCCATTGTGGATGGGAAAAGTTTCTTTTCTGAGTCTTGTTCTAAGACTTTACCTTCTGGAACTCATACTAAGTCATCAGCAGAATCCCTACAACCTCAACCTCTTCTCTGAAAGTTGAGCTCACCTTCTTGTTCCAATGAAAACATAGATGGATCTTTCTTGACGTTACTAAAGGTCTGTGAAGCTACAGCCATTTTTCTCTCCTACAGTTCACATACCAATGATTCCAGAGATATAGATGTCTTCCTTGCACTTCACACATGCCTCCCAGACCATACTCTTTTCCTCCTCAGGAACTCCTCCAGCTCCATGGCCTTCTATTCATCTTTGTAACAATCATCTACCAAGCTCCTCATCACTTGCTTTTGGTTTTTGAGGATTTTATTCTGAGCTTAATATCATTCTCTACTAAAACTTTTGTGCAGAATTTTTAGTTATATTAAAATCCACATTTATACTGGATTCAAAATCCATATTCCAAACCTCTGACTTCTCTCTGTAAGCTCTTCTCCACTGATTTTGTGCCACTCTGCTTCAGTCAACCACTCTCATTGTTGTTAACCATCCTAGAACCAACAGCATGTAAATATATACACACACAGGCCAGGGATTTAGCTCAGTGGTTCCACCACCTGCCTTGAAAATGCAAGGACCTGAGTTTAATCCTCATACAAAAATAGATAAATAAATAAAATTCATGGTTCTATTGAACTGTAACTTTAATAAATAAATAAATAAACACACACATGATGCTCCTCAACTTACAACAGGGTTACATCCCAATAAAACTCATCTTAAGTTGAATATATCATAACTTGAAAATGTATTTAATGTATCTTACCTACAGAATACCATAACTTAGCAGCATAGCATGTTGTAGAGTATTGTTTTCCTTCCAGATCACATGACTGACTGGGAGCTACAGTTCACTGCCACTGCCTAGCATCACAAGGCAGAGTCATACTGCATATAACTAATCTGGGAAAAGATCAAAATTCAAAATCCAAGTAGAGCTCCTACTGGACGCATAGTGCATTTGCACCATAGTAAAATTGAAATATCATAAACTGAATCATCATAAGTTGGGGACCACCAGAGGGTAGGGGGAGAAAGAGAGAGAGAAGCAAGGAATTGAGTAATATAATAATTAGAGAGCCTGACAAGTCCCAAATCTGCATGGTGAGTCAGCAAGCTGGAAAGCCAAGAGAGCTAATACAGTATTCAGTACATGTATGAAGGCCTGAGACCCAGGAGAGCCATGGTGTAAGTTTCAGTCCAAAGGCTAACAGGCTTAAGTCTCAGGAAGAGCTAATTTTTTTTTTTTGTTTGGTACCAGGGATCAAACTCAGGACCTTGTGCTTTTGAGGCAGGTGGTGGAACCACTGAGCTAAATCCCCAGGCAAGGAAGAGCTAATGTTTTACTTTGAGTCCAAAGTAAAGAGAAAGAAAACAATGTCCCACTTTGAAGGCAATCAGGCAGAAGAATTATCTCTTTGGAATGGGTCATCATTTTGTTCTATTCAGGTCTTCAACTGATTGGATGAGGCCTACCCATCAGAAAGGGTCATGTGCTTTATCTACTGATTTAACTCTTAATTTCATACAAAAGCACTCACACAGTAACATTGAAAATAACGTTTGATCAAATATCTGGGCACCCTATGGCCAAGTCAAGTTGACACATAGAATTAACAAGTCTCATACTCAGGTTTCTCTTCAGAGTGTACAAACCTTTTACTTTTATGAATCTATTCATTATCAAGTTGACAACTACACACACTTAATCTTTTAACCACACTTAATCTTTTTTTTTTTAATAAAAAATAGCTCAGTCACCCTGACAAGCAGGATAAACAGGTATTTCTTAAATAAATATCATCCAGTAGATTAAAGTCTTAAAATTTAAACTTGAAGTTTAGTTTTAAAAGTCTTAATAATTTTATTATGTACCATTTTCAAAAGCCTAACTCACTCAAAAAACATCCGTTGTATCTTCTAGATGGCAGATGAAATACAAAGCACTAGAGATACAAAACTTACTAAGACATGGTCTGTCCTGTGGCTCTCAGTGCCTCCAAAAACAAAAACAAAAAGAAACAAAATAGTCCTGCAATTTATGTATATCATCAATAGGTAGAGACACAACCTTAACCATGGGACATTGCCGTGAGAGTAAATGGGACTCTGCTATGTTCCTGCTCTTCTTATCATCATTTAAAAAAGCCTATTTTATGGAAAGACATACCTTGTTCCTGGGTAAGAAGAACCAATATAGTGAAAATGGCCATACTTCCAAAACTACTATATAGATTCAATGCAATGCTGATTGAAATTCCAACAATATACTTCACAGAACTAGAGAAAACAATCCAAAAATTCATTTGGAA
>NW_004624909.1:731023-843213 GCF_000247695.1 Heterocephalus glaber
GTGCAACTGGTGACCTCGGGATGTTGTCTGCAGACCTGCCTGTCTGCAGCAGGCTGATTCGGTGTTTTCAGCGCAACTCCAGGTCTCTTCTTATTAATGGATTTCTCATTGCCTAGGTGAAGGTACTAGCTTTTCATGGAACATGATTGAAGGTTGTGGGCAAGTCAAACATAACAAATCCTATCCAACATTCTAATCCCCTTAAGCCTTTGGATTTCCTCCTCCATACTGTGCCAAGGCAGCTCTGGCATCCCAACCTCATTAACTGTAGGCCACAACTGAGTCCAAGTTTTAGTCAACTGACTAAATAAGCTCTTTGAGCCACAACCAGCTGTGTGAGCTGAAATATTAAATCCAAAATCTCTAGAAGTATACCCATATCAATGAATTTTCCCAATCTACTGTTATTTTGCTCTCCTTTGTCTAACATCCTTATGAGCCACATCTGCACATATTCCTCAGGTTTCTGTCAGTATATATTAGCAAAGTCTTGCAATGTTTTTAGTATATAAGCTATTTCCTCTTTGATCATAGTGTGTACTAGTTTCCCTGGGCTCAAACTCACGGTGATCTTCCTGCCTGAGCCTCCCAAGTGCTGGGACTATGGGTGTGTGCCACAATTCCCAGCACTACTTCTGTTTCTAAGGGAGGCTCAGGGTGAGTTGGTAGTTCCAAATTGTCAGTTTCATCTGGGGCTAAACAGATGTCCCCTTCCCAAGTTCTAGGATCCCCACCCCTTTTTTTTTGGTACCAGGGATCGAACTCAGGACCTTTCTTTTTCAGGGCAGGCAGTGGAACCACTGAGCTAAATCCCCAGCCCTAGGATCCCATTCTTTACCAATCAATGCCCTGACTTTCATATGAGAAACTTATCAAGGGTGTGAATTCAATTTGCATTGCAACTGGGCAACTTCCACAATCAAATGTTATTTGACTTTCAGCAATATTAACCCTGCAGTTAGTGCCTCTTTTAGGCATCATGAAAGCTCTCTGATTTTCATACTATGACTTGAGCTGAGAAGTTACTAGGCTTAAGCTTGTCACTTTCTCTTTATAAGGGCTCAAGTGAAGTTAAGACAATCCATCCCACAACACAGTTCTTACAGTCATGATTACTGCCACAGTGGTCAAGTGCATCAGCCATTTGGGCTCTCAAGGCACGTGCTTCACTTGGCACTTTATCACCATTAGCTATAGGTGGACTAGTCTGGATGCCTCTGGATGCCATGGATTACTAGCATCCATTTTTTCATTGCCAAAGAGTTTAGTACTGTGCTTGAGTCCAGAGGCATGAACAAACCAACCCCAGAGCCTCATCTTTGCAGGTATATTTCCTGGGATCATTGCTAGTTACAATTCTGTATCAATCTGAGTTCTTTCAGGAAGAAAGGATGCACAATAATTTGAACAGGGAAAGTTTATTTTAATTTTATTTTATTTTAGACAGGGTCTCACTATTTAGCCAAGGCTGGCATAGAGCTCCTGATCTTCCTGCCTCCAACTCCAAGTGCTGGGATTACAGGTGTGTACCATTGCACCTGGCTGAATAGGGAGAGTTTAAAATAAGGAATTACCTATACAAAGGGATTGGCATAGTGAAGGATTGTCTAGTAAGGGGTAAAGAGAACTCTAAAGAATAAGGAATAGCATATACAGTATACGGAGCATTAAGGATCCCTAGGCTGTGGTAGAATACCTATGAGGTTGAGGTCCATACCTTGTTGGAAGAGGCATGGCTTAGTTCACTGAAAAGCAGAGAAGTCATTGTGGTGCTGCACTTGGTGGAACTTGTTAGAAATCGAACCTCAAGAAATCTGCCCACTGCAGTGCCAGAGAAAGCTGCTCACTGGGCCGGGGGGATTTAGCTCAGTGGTTTCACCGCCTGCTGCTCAAGTGCAAGGACCCAAGTTCGATCCCCAGTACCAAAGAAAAAAAAAAAGAAAAAGAAAAAGAAAGCTGCTCACTGTTGAGTGTTGCTGGCCTCCATGTACTGCAGGGGGTAAACACCCGGGAAGCTGAGTGCTACAGGATCCAGAGACACTCTGCTACCAAACGGCCAGACAGCAAATGCTTAGGGAAGGGGAGAGAGAAAGCTGCTGGTCACTGGGGTCTACTGGCTGCTGTGCACTGAAGACTCAGGCTGTGGAAGAGCTGTGAGTGCTATAGGGATCTGATACTAGAAAAGCCAGGTAACAGAAGCCTGCCAAGCTAGCACCAGAAACCAGGAAGGAAACCCCTTTTTCTTTTACATCTTCTCTCTAGCGCCCTCTACTGAGCAAGCTTCAGTGCCAGCTGGCAAAGGAAAAATATTTAAAGTATGCTCCGTTTCACAGAGCAGGCAGAAAGGGTGGACTTGAAGTTGAGAGGCAATAAATAGATAAGCAGTACATTCCGGATCAAAGAAGAAATAAGGAAAACTAGAAAGCATTTTGGACCGAATTAAAATAAAAACAATGTATCAAAATTGATGGGATGCAGCAAAAAGAGTGCTTAGAAATCTATAGCACTAAATGTTCATATTAGCCAGGCGAAGTGGCACACGCCTGCAATCCCAGCACTTGGGAGGCTGAGGCAGGAGGATCGCAGAGAATTCAGGCCAGCCTGAGATACATAGTGAGTTGAAGGACAGCCTGAACTACATAGCGAGACCCTGTGTTAAAAAGCCAAAACTAAACCAAACCAAACCAAACAAACAAAACCCCACCAAAATTAAATGTTCACATTAGAGGGCTGAGATGTGGCACAATGGTAAAACACTTGCCTAGCATGTGTGAAGTTTGGGTTTCATTCCCAACCCTGCCCAAAAAAATCATATTAAAAAAAAGAATGGTCTCAAATCAATGACCTCTGCTTCCATCTTAAAAAATTATGATAGCTGTGGATTTAGCACAGTGGTTCTGCTGCCTGCCTCAAAAGCGAAAGGTCCCGAGTTTGATCCCCGGTGCCAAAAAAAAAAAAAAAAATCACGATAAAGAGAGGAAATTAAACTCCAAATAAGTAGAAGAAAGGAAATAAAGATAAAAGCAGGAACTATTGAAGTAGAAAACAAATGCAATAGAGAAAAATTAAAGAAACCAACATCTTAGAAACCTATAGCACTAAATGTTCATATTAGCTAGGTGTGATGGCACACACCTGTAATCCCAGCGCTTGGGAGGCTGAGGCAGGAGAATTGATGCAAGTTCAAGGCCGGTATGAACTATATAGTGAGACCCTGTTTAAAAAAAAAAACCCAAAACAAACAAACCCGACATCTGGTTTTCGGGGGAAGATAAGTAAAATTGATAAAACTCTAACCAGAATAATGAAGGAAAAAGGAGGGAACACCTAAATGGCTAATATCAGGAGTGAGATGGGGGACAACACTACAGATCCCACAGACATTAAGAGGATAATAAAGAGATATTATAAAGGACTTTATGCTCACAAATTCGACAACTTAACTGGACATATTCTTTAAAAGATGCAAGCTACTTTTTTTTTTTGGTACCAGAGATCAAACTCAGGACCTTGTGCTTGCAAGGGAGATAGTTGAACCACTGAGCTAAATCCCCAGCCCAAAGATGTAAGCTACTAAAGCTTACTCCAGAAGAAAGACAACTTGAATAGCTCTATGTCTTTAAAGAAATTTATTCTATAATAAAAACTTCTCCACAAAGAAAGCCCCATGCCCAGATGGCATCACTTGTGAACTGGACCAAACAGTTAAGGAAAAAAATAATAGCAGGTGTACACAAACTCTTCCAGAAAATAGAAGAGGAGTGTATTAATTCTCTATTGCTCCCTAACGAACTACCACAAAAATTAATAGCTTAAATAAATATCCATTTATTATCTCAGTTTCTGTGGGTCAGAAGTTCAGAACAACACTGTGTTCTCTGTTATGGTATCACAAAGCTGAAATCAAGGTGCTGGTCAAGTTGAGTTCATTTCTGCAGGGTTGGGGAAAAGTATGCCTCCAACCTCATGTTTGCAAATTTCAGTTCTTTGCAGTTACAGAACTGAGTTCCTTTTTCCTTGATGGCTATTGGCCAAGGATTTCTCACCTCCTAGAACTCACCCACATTATTTTCCACGTAGCTTCCTCTGTCTTCAAGCTAGCAACAGTGTATCAAAGAAGGGTGATTAAAAAATAAGGTGAATGCTAAATTTTTAAAAAAAAATTTATTATAGTAAAAGACATATAGCCATTAATCCTCTTCACTTTGCACACACTTATCCCATCATTCTCATCACTTTCTGAAGCAGTTCTGGAAGTAGGAGAAGGTGTGCTGCAGGGGCTGGGGATCTTGATGACTGCCTTAGAATTCTGTCTACTGCAAGGAGGAAATGCTTCCCCAACATCTTCTATGAGTTCGGCATCACCTTGATCCTGATATCAAAACCAAAAACATTACAAGAAAACTATAGACCAAATATTCCTCATAAACATAAATATATACATACAAATTTTTAACAAAATTTGGGCAAATCCAATCCATTCTAATATATAAAAAGGACAATACCTCATAATCAAATAGAGTTTATTCCAGGAATATAAGATTGGTTTAACACTTGAAAATCAGTATAACTCATTGTATTAATGAACTGATGTAAGGAAACCATATGATTACCTACAACATTGAAGCCACTAAAGTTTTTGACAAAACTTAACATCATTCAATCATTCATATTTTTCATATATGTGCTGCTGAAACAAGCATGTAACATCATTCCTGATTGAACAAAACCAAACTCTTAGAAAATAAGGCCAGGTGTGTTAGTACATGCCTGTCATCCCAGCACTCAAGAGGCTGAGGCAGGAGAATCACCATGAGTTTGAGGTCAGACTGGGCTACATAGTCCAAGGCTAGCCTGGACTACATAGTGAGACCTGTCTCAAAAAAAAAAAAAAAAAAAAGGCTTTTTTTAGGAATAGAAAGGACTTCCCTAAACCTGATAAAAGGCACTTACAAAAAAATTACAGCTGTCTTCATTCTTAAGGGTAAAATTATTTTCACTCTAAGATCATGAAAAAGGCAAGTTTGCCTAGTCTCATAATTTCTGTTTAACATTGTAGTACATTGTAGCCAGGCCAGAAAAAGAAATAAGAGGAAGTCTGATTGCCAAGGAACATACAAACTCATTATTTTCACATGACATGATCTATGTAAAAATCCCATGGAATTTACAAATAAAAAGTTACTGGAACAAATAAATAGATTTAGCTAGGTTGCAGAATGCATATTTCATACAAAAAATCAACTGTATTTCTATACACTATCAACAAATAGAAATTGGAAATAAAATGTAATGCCATTTATGATACCACAAAAATATAAAATACTTAGGGAAATTTTTGGCAAAAAACTTGCAAGTTCTTCAGACTGACCAAATATTACTGCAAGAAGTGAAAGAAGTCCTAAATAAATGGAAAGATGTGCCACATCAACAGATTGGAAGACTGGATATTATTGCAAACTCAGTTCTCCTCAGATTGATCTATAGATGCAATGAGATCACAATTAAAATACCAGAACAGTGGGGTAAAATTTATAAGCTTATTCTAAAATTCATATGGAATGCAGAGGATCTAGAGCAGGCAAAACAGTGTTTAAGAGAAGAACAAAGTTGGAGGGCCTAATGCTACCTCATTTCAAGGCTTGTTATAAAGCTACAGTAATTAAGACAGTGTGGTATCGGCATTAAGACTGACACATAGATCAATGGGACAAAAGAGTCAAGAAATAGGAGAGTGAGGGATTACTGACAGTGAGTGGTCTAAAGGGCATAATGAGGATGGACTGTAATGACTGTAACTAGTTACCCATTGATTTAAGTCATCTCCAATTCTTTCCTGTAAGACATTTTGCACTTTCTTGCAAGACATATCATTTTGTTCATCAACAAGTACATCTGCAGTGTTAGAGATAGTCATTGTGGCCAGATCCTGAAGGTGGTAGTTGATCCAAATGTTGTGGCCATTTTTTTTTTCTATAACTGCATATGCAGTGTCAAGTGCAGTGCCTGGTATCTAGGTGTTCAATTAATATTTCTTAACTAGTGAAATCCACAAGAGCCACAAAAATGCATGATTTTGAAAAGCAGAATTACAAGTGCACACCTGCAGATACTGCCATGTATTAATATAAGTTAATATTTACCCAGTGCTTCCTGTGTACCAGGCACTGTGCTGAGCACTAGGTAAGTATTGCCTCATTTTATACTCTACCAGGTAGAAATAATTAAGATTTGTGTTTTGCAGATGAGAAAACTGAGGAACAGAGAGGTTCAGTACCTTGTCTGAGGTTACCTGGCTAGTAAATGGCAGAGCTAAGATTTGCATCCAGGCCAATCTGATTATATGACCTATGGCCCCATCACTAAAAAGAGTCATAGATCAGCCCAGAGAGACCTTGGGACACAGAGACACTTTTAGGAAAGCCAGTTCCAAATACAGAAACAATCCCATGCAGACATGTGCACACACCCACACACAAGACAGACACACTTTGTCCTAGAAACAGATACACCCACCGATGGCAACTCTCACGTTGGTTATTTGGTGACACAACTACTATGATTCAAGGTACCAGGTCCAGGCCACTCCTAGAACCACAACCACATAATATCAGCCACCATACTCTCCCACAAGCCCACTCAGTTACACACAATCCGCCAGATACACAGTCACACCCAATCCTACACAATTACTTGTTAAACCTACATACAACCTCCCAAACAGTAAGAATCCTCTCTTCTTCAAGTTATCCAGTCACACAGATAGTCACACACACATAAGTTCCAGGAGTTGGAGGGCCTTGGGTTGAGCTGCTATGGGTGTCACCTGGGCGACTGAGTCCAGCTCTCAGTTTGCCAGGCAGATCTCACCTGGTGCAATGTCACACTGAGTCATTGGCTGGAGGCCTCCTGCACCCTGAGAAGTGGCCACACCTCGGCCTTTGCTCCCAGATGCACTGGGTGCCTTACTCTTGTAAGGTGACAAGTGTGACTTGGGACCAACCAGTGATTCGGGAAGCGGGACTTTCAGCACCACAACTGAGGAGGCCCTGGAAACCAAGAGGATGCATCAGACAAGACCTCACTGCGGTGCACTTATAGGACTGGGTGGAATGCTTCCAGTTCCTAAGGACTGTATCTACAAGGTGGGGAGTGAAGGTGTTGTCCACTAAAGCTAGGTTATTTTCAATAGCAGATATGCATGCCCACACGGAAAAATAGACAGCAAAAACACAATAATAAAGAGATAAAAATCTTTTAAGCAGCAAGAGTGAGTCTCTGGCTCATCACAGACTTCCAGTTTCCTATCCCTTTAACAATACCCTCATGTCATTTTAGGAACTTTGTTCCAAGTTTTGGGAGGTCACTCCTGGCCTGCCTAGAAGAAGGCGGCAGCAGCTTCATGAAGCTTTCCCCGCCTCCACACTCACCCCTCTGACCCACTCTCCATAGCATCTGGAGAAGTCTCAGATGGCACTTCCTCTGCCTAGAATACTCTTCTTTGAGATCTGCCAGTGACTTACACTCTTCCTTTTCCCAAGCAGGTCTTCTATGCTCAAATATTGCCTTCTTGTAGAGGCCTTCTGAGCTCACCAGCTAAAATAGCCTTCTCCCTCAACAATCTTTTCACTTTGTTTTATTTTTCTTTGGAAAAAAATACATCATTCCTTGACATATTTGTTTATTGTCTGCCTTGTGCATTATATTGCTGGCTTCTTGATAACAGGAATTTATGTCTGATGTGTTCACTGTTCTATCCTCAGCCTGGCACACAGTGGGTACACAGATAAGTGCTTGTTGAATGAATGGGGGTTATCAAAGCAGGAGGGTTTAAGCCATAATGAGGAGTGATAGGGACTGAGATCTAGAGAAGAGATGTCCCACTTCAAACCATTCATATTCTTATACACACACACACACACACACACACACACACACACACACACACCACCTGCAAACCAAAACATTTCAACTATCAGTTTACATCTGAACTTGTGAATATTACAAAACATTAATGGAAGCCTAGGATATTGACTATTTAGTACCTGACTTTGTGTGTGTTAAGGGTGTTGATAGTGTCAGTGTCCCATGGCCAGACCAGGAACATGAAGATGCCCTGAGTTGAACAAGTTGGACTTCTTACTCTTTGCAGTGGGAGGGAATGCATACCATGTAGAACCATGGGGGCATCTCAGGAAGTGAATGTTACAAAATATGTATTAGAATTTGGGTTTGTGTTGGGTATTTTGGGGGAGGACTTAAGGAAGTGGTTTTGTTGTAGATTAACTACTATCCAGAAGTGTGTTTAATTTGATTGGGTATATTAGAGGGCAGTCTAGAGAGATGATAAAGCTGTAATTGGTAAAATAAGTAGCAGCCACTCACATTTGTTAGGATAGGGGATGTTTGATTAGTTTTGTGGTTTGGACAGTGTTCCGACATTGTTATGGAGTGGTCTCAATTTTGTCTTGATCCGTCTTGGTCACAGAGTGACCTTGTCTGATGTTAATATTCCTGTAAAATCGTTCATATTTAGCAGGACACCAAAGCTAGCTGCGTATCTGTTGACAACTCCGAAAAGTCAAGAGCTGCTGTTCTCTTTCTGCACTGGAATTGTAAGACTATACATCAGAAGGGTAGTGCCAGGCTGGGGATGTAGCTCAGTAGTACAGCATGTGCCTAGCATGTTGAGACCCTCAGTTCCATCCCCAACACCACAAAACAAACAATGGCAGTGCCAACTAGTGTATAACACGCAAACACACACAATTTCAATTTTGTAAGTGGTTTTCATTGAGCATTTAATGATCTTTGATTATTACACAGGTCAAAATAATTACAAGGCATGATGTTAAAGCTTGTCAACTTGACTGGATTAAGAGACTCCTAAGAAGGTGACTGGATCACAGGGACACTAATCATGTGAATTAATTCACTGATGTTCATAGCTGAATGTACTTTTATAGAAGTGGGACCCAATTGGATGTGTATTGCTGGGGGTGTACTTTGGGGGGGTGTATCTCTCACTGATGCTCTTCCCCTGTGCTCTGCTTCCTAGCTGCTATGAGTTGAGCAGCTTTCTTCCACTGAGCCCTTCCACCATGCTGTTTATGCCTTGCAGTCAGCCAACCATGGACTGAAACCTCTGAAAACCTAAGACAAAATAAACCCATTTTCCTTAAGTTGTGGATGTCAGGTATTTGGTCGTAGTGACAGGAAAGCTGATCAATATACAAAGTAAGCATTTTTTTGTTTTGTTTTGTTTTGGTTTTTTGAGGCAGGGTCTCCCTTTGTACTTCATTCAGGCTGGCCCTGAACTCACTATGTAGCCCAGGCTGGTCTCAAACTCTCTGCAATCCTCCCGCCTCAGCCTCCTGAATGCTAGGATTACAGGCATGTGCCACCACGCCCGGCTCTAAGGTAAGCATTTTTATATGCTTATTGCTCATTTGTACTTCTGTTGTGAATCATCTCTTCATATCTTTGTGTGTGTGTGTGTGTGTGTGTGTATTTGTATGTGTGCTTAGGGAAGTTTCTCTCAGTGATTTATAAGTTAAACGCACATATATTTATGAAGGATTAACCATTCCCTCTTAGAGATATTTTTTTTTCCTAGATCATTGTTACCTTTTAATTCTATTCATCCTATTTCTAATGTTTTAGTAGCCAACTATATTGTTTTTGATTGTATGATGTCTTTTGTAGTTTTTAGCCTTAGCAAGATTTTCTATATCCCAGATCAATTGTCTATATTTTCATTTTTTTACCTAAAAAAATAAGTTCACACTCCAGTCATCTATTTGAAATTTATTTAGTATGAAGTGTAGTTTAGACTTCTATTTTCTCCCTCCCGATACTGACAAGTTTCCCATTTTTAATATTTATGATGATGAGTAATGATGTTTCCCCAGATCTGCCTCCAAGTACAGAGTAGAGCCATACATCCCAGTTTATCTGGTTTGTTAATGCCTGTCACCCAGCATAATGATATTTTTTTTTGCAGTGCTGGGGATGGAACCCAGGGCCTCAAGCATGGTAGGCAAGTGCTCTGAGCTACACCCTCAGTGTAATAACATCTTTTTTGTTCTTAAAATTATTTAACTTAGTGTGATATATTATATAGTGCTCTACTTAAAACAGAGGGGCCTTTTTTTGGCGGTACAGGGGATTGAACTCAAGGCCTTCACACTGAGCTATTCTTTTCTTTTCTCTTTTCTTTCTCCTTCCTTCCTTGTTTCTCTTTTTTTCTTCTTTCTCATTCTTTATTTCTGGAGATTGAAACCAAGGCCTGGACACTGAGCTACATTCCCAGCCCCTTTTTTATTTTTTGAGATAGGGTCTTGCTAAGTCCCTCAGTTGCCTAGGCTGGACTGGAATTTGCAGTTCTCCTGCCTCAGCCTCCCAGTGCTGGGATTACAGGTGTGCACCTCCACATCCAGTTGTATTTTTGATTTTGAGACAAGGAAGCTCTCACTAAATTACTAAATTCAGGCAGGGCTTGAACTTGTGATCCTCCTGCTTCAGCCTCCAAGAGTGCTGGGAATATAAGTGTGCACTACCATGTCCAGCTAAGGGGACTGTTTTAATAAGTAGCCAGTGGTAACTACAATGCACAGAGGAGGGAATTTCTACAGGGCAAAAAAGCCATGTTTAATCATATTGTGCAAACAGCTATTAATTAGCCTTCATGAGGAATTAAGCCTATTACTGACCTAGTGGCAGAAATGAAATTGCTCACTACATTATAATCACTTATTCTTTTATTGACAGTGCTTAAATTTTTTTTCCCAGTACCAGAAATCAAACTCAGGCTCACGTTTGCCAGGCAGGCACAGCACCACTGAGCTATATCCCCGGCTCCAAAAATGTTCTAGTGATCCTTGATTTCCTCATCTGTAAGAAAGGAGTAATATCTCCCCTGGCACCTACCTTAAAGGCATTGTGAAAGTTTCTTTGTGTATGTGGTGCTAGGGACTGAACTGAGGACCGTACATATGGTAGGCAAGTGATCTACCACTGAGCAAGATTTCAGCCTTTGCACTGTGATATTTAATAAATTTGATATCTTCCAAAATGTGAGGCTGGGTGTGGTAGTGTATGCCTGTGGTCTCAGCTACTCAGAGCCTGGGACTTTTGATACCAGTTTGAGCTTTAAAAAAAAATTAGTACATTTGCAGTACATGCAGTTTACAATCATCTTGAGGAGTGGATACATGCATAATACAGCTTGTTTCTTAAAATTCCCTTCCTTCCTTCCTTTTCCCCTTTCTCCATTTTCATTCTAGTTGGTATTATTAATTTTGGCTTATGCTTATGACGTTTACATCCATTGAGTTATTAGGTTCCTGTACATAGCTTTATTCTACTTATTGCCCCTTCCCCTCCCCTCTCAGTCTCTTGGACCCCTTCCCATTTGCAAGAGATCTCCTTGTCTCCTTCTATCCACCCTTTATTATGCAATTTGTACTTTGCTTTACTCAAGTGAGAGATACTACATGGTATTTAAGCTTGTGTTTGACTTTTTCACTCAACATTGTTATTTTCCAGGTGCATCCATTTTCCTACAAATGGCTTGAATTTGTCCTTCTTTATAGCTGAGTAGTATTCCATTACATATACATTTTCTTTATCCATTGATCTGTTGATGGATATACATACTAGTTCCATGACTTAGCTATTATGCCACCATAAACACTGGTATGCATGTATCACTGTAGTATGATGTCTTTGGCTTTTTGGGGAAGATACATAGAAGAGACCCTGTTTTAGGAAGGTATTATGAAGTGTTGCAGTTGTTATAAAGTACCACAGTATATAGCGTTACAAAGGAATACTGGTTGTCCAAGACCGTCCAGCTTAAGAAATACTGTAAAACGTTAGCATTGGCCGGGCATGGTGGCACACACCTGTATTCTCAGCACTTAGGAGGCTGAGGCAGGATTGCTGCAAGTTCGAGGCCAGCCTGGGCTACACAGTGAGACCCTGTCTCAAAAAACTAAAACAAACAAAAACCCAACAAAGATGTTAGCAATTAAAGTCTTCTGTGCAATGTATCTTCTCAGATGCATTCTTGTTTACTCCATTTCCTCAAAGCTCATCTTGAACACCATGGAGGATCTTGTAATTCTCATATAAGTAAGGGTTTTCATATTTTTAATATGTTATTATTTTGCAACTTTTGGAGATAGGTTCTCCCTATGTTGCATGGACTGGACTTGCACTCCTGTTACATATGGCCATTCTGCAACTTTTAAACAGGTCTATATGTAACTTAAAAATTTTGGAGATTGTGTATGTTATGTACAACTGCTATTTTTATGGCTGTATATCATAACATCCATTGGACAATGATTTGTTCATTGTCTTCTTGTTGGACTGTTTTAAATTCCAAATTTTTGATTCACTTGTTTTAGCAAATAGGTTCAACTATTTTCAAGCTAAGTATGGCTATTGGTCTGAAACTACAGTAAGGCAGCATTTTGGCCTGGGATGTAGCTTGCCCAGTGCACGTGAGGCCCTGGGTTCCATGCTAGCACTGAATAAAGGGCTTTTTCTTTAAGTTACTAAATGCTAAAATCTTATTTGATGTTGACATGCTGTCACATCATACACGTCCGAGGCAAATGTTTTGAGTTTTATCCCACTTTTTTTTTGGTACTGGGGATCAAACTCAGGACCTTGTGCTTGTGAGGCAGGCGGCAGAACCACTGAGCTAAGTCCTTGGCCCCCACTTTATTCTTAACTTTTTTTTTTTTGGTGGCTGTAGTGGAAATTGAACCCAGGGCCTAGCACATGCCAGGCAAATGCTCTACCAAATGCCCGGTCCTCAATTCTGCTTATTCCATTTTAAAGCCCTACCAGACTCCCAGTCTCAGGTCACCACCCCTTACTCAAACTAGGCCATCAAATGAGATCCTATCGCCCTGACCCATAGGATTCTTCCCTCAACCCCAAATCCTACACAGCCTTAACCAATTTATGCTGAAGATTGCAATTTTTTGAACTTTTGCATGAAATTCACACTTATCTAGAAAAGGTCAAAGAACAAGATTTTGAAGAGAAAAAATTTCCTAACCCTCCAGGTTGTTAGGTACTTGTTATGTACATATACAGACCCCTTTCTATAATAATTTGTCACAGACCTGGCCATCATCTCCTTCTTCTCTAGAAATGCAGTAATATAGACAGGGACAATTTATCTGTCGTCTTAGTCATCAGGCCAGGGTTAGGTACAGGAGTGTATTGCCCAGGGCAATCAGGTTTAAGGACACCCCCCTGCTTTCCTATACTTACACTCTGGGACACGGTGACAGAGAAAATCTTTAGGGTGTAGCGTTCTAGTGAATGTAAAAAACCACAAAGCAAGCACCACTTGGGATTATTTTTCTAACTAAATTTTTATTAAATTATTTTTTGTTGAAAGCTGGAACCATCAAAATCCTCAGGTTAGCTTTAAGTGCTGGATGGAATAAAAACCACAACAGACTATTAGGTGATTTGTGAACAGATTGGCAGACAGATGACAAGAGTGACACAAAACAAAAACAAAAAGAATGCTCTTCTGGAGGGCTAGTCAAATTCTTTGCTTTCAAAATCATTAGGAATGAACTAAAATATTAACAAATCAAAATGTTATTTATTTTTTTGGTACCAGGGATTGAACTTGGGACCTTGTGCTTGCAAGGCAGGCTCTAGAACCACTGAGCTAAATCCCCGGCAATAAATCAAAATTCTAAACCGAGCCCCAGACTATTATAAAGGCTCACCAAAATACCCCTTAGGTGGGTTGAGTTTTGTATTATCTGCTGCAGTTTGATCCTTTCAACAAAGCAAAGATTTGTCCTTGGCTGCAATCTCTACCACCATCACCATCCCCAAGTGCAGATCCTGTTCTAAAAACACTTTCTCCTAATTCCTGGTGGCCGCCAATCTGTCTTGACTATAAGGAAACTTAAGTTCGAAGTAGGAAGTTGCACCAGTGGTGGAGGCGAGTGGGTGAGTCAGTAGGGAGATGGGTTTTCTGGAGAGTTCATTTGGATCTTTTCTCCAGATGTCTAGTATGTGCTTTAGTTTTTTTCAGTTGTTTTGTTTTTAAAAATAACTCCATTTGTGAAAAGTGAGTTATGAAGAGTGCTCTTTATTTGAAACCTCAACACAGACGCCAATCTTGTCTCGCATTGAATCATTAGCTGGGCACATCAACACATTCCAAGCACAAAGAAATGCAAACAGAACAAAAAAATATATATATATATAATTTTTTCCCCTATCCAAAGGTTTCAAGTCTCAATGCAGCAAATCCTTCTGAACACAGAATCTGAGGAGCACACTGTTCAAACAGTTGGGACAAACAGGTCCCTGCAAAGGCTACTGCCTTTTAAACACATGGGGTGGGGATCATGGATGGCATGGAAAGGGAAGAGGAGACAAGGAAAGGGGAAGAGGGAAGAGAATGAGCAGGAGAAGGGAAACAGGTATGTGTTGGGGAAGATGGGGCAGCTGGGACACACACATGGTAAGTTGGTGGATTTTATTTATTGGTTTTGACAGTTTTCTTTCTGGTTTTTAAATCCCTTCTCCAGGTCCAACAATGGTAGAACAACCCCATAGAGGCAGGTAGGGCTTTATTAGGCCAGCCCAAAACCTTCAGAGCACTCCTGGATGGCCAATAGTAGCATGTGGCGGAGCTTCTCAAAGCTCTCATAGGCAGGCAGGTCCAGCTGATTAAAACTAGGGAAAGATGAAAAATCGGTCCATGAGGGGATATGGCAAGTGAATTCATATCCCCCATGTCCACTGGTTCTCTTGCCCTGAGGGAGCCTAACCTCTCAATTCTTACCAACTCCCAATTTTGTCCCAGCCTGGCCTCCCCTCTTTTAATCTAATTTGGCTCCAAATTGGCCATTAGGTACCAGAAACAAAATCTGATCTCTTCTGAATTCTTCAGACTTAGGCTCTTTGCAATATACCATGCTCTTCTGTGATGATGTTTACCTGCCAATGTTTCCCCACTCCTCACTGTGTCTAGTTCATCTTATCTCAAGCATCACCTCCACAAAGCCACTAAACTGTGAGCTACCCATGGGTTAGCCCTGGGCCAGATTTGTGTTCCCAAACTTGGGCCCTAGAAACATCAAATCTGTAAGCTTGACCTGAATGCTAAAAAAGCGTACCATGTGTGAGCTGAAGGCAGGCGATCTGTGGACCTGTCATCTCGATGGATCTGAAATTTCTGAATGCCATTCATGCCTTCAAGGGCAGCAAAGCCTTGTAGGGGCACCTTGGAAGTACCCGTGACAAACTGGAGGAACTTGGCACGGTCAGCTTGGTCAAAAGAACGCAGTGCTCTCCAGAACCACTGGATCTGCAGAATGGGACACAAAAAGCCAGCATTAGGGAAAGAACCTCTGGAAGGCAGAGATGGAATTTGGGAAAAAGGACTGGACTTGGAATCTTAGGCAAACCCTCTCTGTATGATGGGCTTTAGTTCCTTCACTTGTAAGATAAACATCACCTGAAAATACCTTCCAAGGAGAATGAAAAAAAGGTACACTGTCACCCACAACCCCTTTCCTCTAAGAGTCATACAAACTACACTGATTAGGGTAAGAAGAACCTATAGGAAGGGATGCCACCAGCAGCAGAAGCTTACTTGAATAGAGTTGGACTGGTACTTGTGGTACTCAGTGTTGGATTTTAGATCATCAATGTCGATGGTGGGCAGTCCTGATATGAGCAGTTCTAATTCTTGTTCCGTGAAGATGGAAATGAGGCGCTTTGGAATGATCTCATAGAAGCCTTCCAAAAAAGCTGCCAGCTGTTTGCGAATGGCTCCTGATGAAAGAACCAAAAAGCCACATGACTTCCGAACTTACACAACTGCTGACAGTCATTTGTGCCAATATGGCTCCTGATGCTGGTAGGATGTTGGTGGATTTGCCTGCCTTACTTACTACTCTATTTCTAGGCCCCTGTAAGAGAGTAGATGAAGTTAAACATTCTTGGTCAAGTGTTCTCCTTTTGCACAAGACATCTGTGGTTGTGTCATGGATGAGAAAAAATGTTTCTGAAATGAATGGGGGCTGACTTCTTCCTATATTGAGCAACTTGAGTTCTAAAGGACATTTCTCTTACCTGTCATTCTCATCTGGCATACCAGGTGTACATACTCCTTCTTATTCTCCTCTGTTACCAAGATGTTGGCTCCATTGGGTTTGAGGTCACGAACTTCACAGACTCCAAACTCTTGGACCTAGAATACCCGAAACAACCACCACATGTATCAAGCTTGGTCCAGGATGTGACTAACATAAAGACCTGTGAACATACCCTAAACTCCTTGCTATATCCTCAGCAGGGAAATGAGGCAAGTCTACAGCAAATTTTAACTTTTCTTACTACTTATTAGCTCCCAACTCCTCAGACAGGGAAAGGCTGAGAGGATAAAGAGAACAGGGCAATAACAGCATGGCTAATGCACGTAATGTTAACACAACACAACCTTTCTTTTAATTTTTTTTTGAGACAAGGTCTTACTGTGTAGTTCAGGCAGGCTTCAGCCTCCAGAGTGCTGGGATTACAGGCATGTGCCACCATGCCCGGCAACACAATCTTTATAGAACACAATTTAGGGGAAGGGTAACAATTTTTTATGTTTCACTTCTATTTGTACAATTTTTCTATAATCAACTATGTTTAGAAATGAATAATTATGTACTGGAGCATATTTGAAAAAGAGGAATTAAGAAACAGCCTGCATTATTTTACCTATTCCAATTTTTTGTTTGTCATGTCTCACAAATACCCACTGCTCACTGCCTGATGGGGTATAGGGTGTGGGGCTTCAAAGAAAAAGATTATCCAAGATCAGTTCTAAGGTGACCTCAAAATGGGTGTCCTGGAATGTCCAGATGTGTGGCGGACAGGATCCCCACACCTACCTCAGTGCTGAAGGTGAGGTCATAGCCTAGTGTGGAAACATCGTTTTCCAGCAGATAAACTAGACCCTGGTAAAAGTGGTAATCTTCACTCTCCATATCTGTATATCTGAAACACAATTAGAGAGGAGTATGTGTGTGATGTGCACAGAATGGGACACAAGCAAAGCATGTGAACCCCACATCTGAGAAGAGTCTCAAGACTATGCCATACACTCACCTGACAGACTTGCCCAAGATGTGCTTGTAGAAGGAGCGGGTAAAATAGCACTCTAAGAGGCGGTTGTCATATACAGCTTTGGCCACAATGCGTCCGACAAACTTGAAATAGCTGAGGTGGTTGGGGTTGCAGTGGGAAGATGGATTGATGGTGTACGTGACTCGATCACCAGGTGAGGTACGGAACAAGGCATACATAGGGTTAAACATCTCTCGAGAGATGATCATATACCACTCCCGCAGGAGCCCTCCAGCATCCTGCCCTTCTTCTCCTTCAAACACTATATACCTACAAATGAGAGTGAAAACAAGAGAGCTGTGCAGAAAACCCAGGGTGGAGCCATCCATTTACCCAACAGTGTATGAACAAGGGAAAGGCTGTGAAGCAGCCTTTGAGGAGTATAGTGTTTGATGAAGAGGTAAACAGAGTGTCAGGAGAGCTCTGGGAAGACTCTGACTTTTGTGATTACATGGATGGTGGACCCAGGTCATGAGGGAGGGGGAGCAATCATTACACAAATCCAAGAAGTTCCTCTTGTCTCTTTAGCTCCTGTGATACTTGGTACTGTGAACTCCTTATCTCCTCTATTTGGTTTCAGAATCACTAGTCAACAGTTACTCATGCACACACAGTCTCCCCCAACCCAAGGTGTAGTTTGCTCAGTGGGTTTCCCATTCCTAGTGTAACAATGGTAAAATCTCTCATTGCGAAGCCTTCAGGCGTATCCTTATAAACACCAAAGACTCTTCTGTCTGGAGATTGTTGGGTAGCTCATCCAAAGGGCTAGCAAACAGGCCAGGCCCAGATGATATGAAAACAGCTTAGTGAAATTATCTAAACCAGATTCCTATAGGGGAGAGCAATAACTCCCTAAATGCCCTATATTTGAGGCCAGATTAAGGGATTGCTACTGTGTAGAAAGAGCCCCCGTCTTCTCTGCTCTCTGTTCTTACAATCGATTCTTCATTTCTTCAGGGGATTTTCGATGAAGCTCACGATAAGAGTCTTCAAACACATGGTCACGGCGAACATGCACAGCCATGTCTTCTTTCCGGAGCCCCTCATCCAAACGCTCCAGCTCTTGGCGGAAATATCTTAGGAGATAAGAAAGGAAAATAGGATGGAGGACAGCAGAGTAAACTTCCATTTACCTGATTCGGATGAAGATCCACAAGAACACTCTCCCCATCCTCTAAAGATTATGATCTCTGCTCCTCACCCCACTTTGGAAAAGCCCAGTAGTGGGAGAGGCAGATCATTTATTATCAGCTTTAAATTTTTCCTATCTCCACTGCGTAAGGGCCCACAGAAATTGTGGTATGAATTTCTACAAGTAGGTAAGTAAGCACGTGTGTGCATCCAAAGAGGAGGAGAGTATGGATGACTCTGTAAGTGCTATAAAAGCACCTCTAAACCCCAAGCACCTGTAGCTCCACCATGACCCAAAAGGATGGAATGAGACTTTAGAAATCATGTGGTTCACAATGTCATATGGCTCTCATTTTTCTGACTGAAGAAAGGACATTGGTGAAAGCTAGGGAGTACTTAGGTACAATGATTGTCAGTGGCAGAGCTGAGTCTTTTCCTCCCCATCAGCATCATTCCATGTGCTGTTACCAAGAGAAACTTCTGGCCCCAGGAACACCTTTAACTACTTCCGGGAAGGGGAGATACCATTTGAGGAACACCCCCTAGGCACATACTTGCGCTTGACATCAAAGTCGAGGACACGAATATAATCTACCAGGACAGCAAAAGGCCCATCAGCAAGATGAGTGGTGGACTGCCGTAGGATCTGATTCAACACAGTGCGGTGAGTCTCTGAGGGTAGAAACAACAGTAGGAATCAGAACATCATGGATCCCAGGAGGCTGCAGCAGAGCCCACAAACTAGCAACTATCTCTTCCTTGTATCTGTGGCCTAAAATAGCAACCAGCCAAAGCCAGGGGCCAGCCCTGAGGTGTAAATTTGAATGTGAGCATTTCTACCCCTATCTGGCTTCCCATGGCCTCAGGAAAAACTCCAAACCACTTAGAGTGGTACATGAGAGCTTCCAGAGTAGGCTCCTACTGACTTTGCTATACTCATATTTCTCATGCATGCTCTCACTCTACTATGTTAGCTAAGGAGAAAATGAATGAAATGACCCTGTATAAAATGAAGCCTTGTACATCTGGGGTCCTGAGCGTGCTCTGTACCTGCAAATCGAAGGAACTTCTGTGTATCAGGAGGCAGGCTTGAGGAGATGTGCATAGATGAGGGCTCCCGGGAGAAGAATGGGTCAAGGGAGGAAGGAGTGGCTGGGGTTAAGGGGGCGGGAGAGAGTGGAGGAGGCTCGTCCTTGATGTGTGCCAGCTGGCTCTCACGGGTGTCTCGAACAGGAGGTTTGCTCTCCCGTTCCGTGGCATGGACCAGAAAGAAGGCCTCAACGGCAGGCTGTAGCACTGGGATGAGGAATGAGAGAAGTGATGCTTTAGCTTACAAACTTCAATATATCCTTCCACCTTCACAAACAAATCACAGAAATACAACATGGGAGAAATAATGAAAACTGGCTGGGAAATATAATGGTGGAATGAAGTCAGAGGATGCCAGTGCTTCCTCACAGCCAAAGAAAAATGGCATAGGCAGGCAGTTATAAATATTCTCCTGGTCTACAAAGTAAAATATACCAGCTATTAATCCTTAAATGCCTAATGTTCCATTTTCGGAATGCTCATAACAATGGAACATAATACATGTTTTTCCTCTGCAAATTCTTGTTCCTTGAATTTTTCTAGGTAACATATATGAATTTCACGCAAAAATTTAAAAAGTTGCAATCTTCAGCATGAATGGGTTAAGAGAAGGCACCCCCCTGCCCCCCGCTTGATGCTGGAGATGGAATCCAGGACCTTACACGTGGTAAGTATGTGTTCTACCACTGAACTATAACCTTAACCCTGAGATAAGGTGAATCTGTTTATAATACTAAGGCCAGACAACAATTTTCCTTTGAATAATTCTTGTTATAGATGCACTGAGGAAGGGGACTAACCTGGAAGAAAGAATTTTAAGTGGGAAGAAGGGGTTTGGAACTAGGGCCCTTGAAGCACAACTTACCTAGCACTGCGTGCTGGTCGTGGGATTCCTCCAGTTCCTTTAAACACTCCCCCAGCATGTCCCACAGCTCATCTAGGCTTAGCTGCTCACTGAGCAGGGGTAACTCAGGTGGCCTCTCTTCTTTCTCCTTCTCTCCCTGTGGGGTTCCATCTGAGGCTACTGGGTACACAGGACACAGAGTCAGAAAGCCTTTGATGTATACTAAAGTTTTTTCCCTCAGAACAAATGCAAGGGGGACTGGATGGCATTTAATAAAATAATAAATTTGGTTCCTCATTTGTACTAGCCACATTTTAAGTGCTCAACACCCCCATCTGGCAAGTGGTTGCCTAGTCATTGCCTCATTAACTCCCAGAGAGAACCTCTGGGTAATTTACCTAAGGGTAATGCAACAGTGGTGAAACTCTGGATGGTCTACAAAGTATGCTTTCAGGATGTCATCTTCATTAAATTCTGACAACTGCCCCTGGAGGCAGGTTACCTTCTCGCTATTCTTTTCCAAGTGACAAAGCCAGAACATAATGACTCTTAATTCCATACCTTTTGAATTAGTCATCTTGTTCTGGGACAATTTAAGACCCTGAGAAGCTGTGGTGCAACAGGTAGGACCTCCCCCCACGGCTGTTATTTTTCCTGGTACCTTCTGTGGGTGTGTACTATAACTTCTGCTAAGTAGTCAAGGAGCAAGACTAACCTCATTTTCTGAATGGGAGAAGAAACTGCTTCTTCACCAGCTCTTCCCACCTTCCTCTCCTCCCTTCTCTAGCACACCTATCCCCTGCTTAGGCTTTTTGATTTTTTTCTTTTTGGCACCAGGGATCGAACTTGGAACCTTGTGCTTGCGAGGCAGGTGGCAGAACCACTGAGCTAAATCCCCAGACCATTGCTTTTCATCCTCTACCCAATCCTGACTTCATCAAGGTTCTGACAGCCCTAGGAGGCTTGAATTGTGGCTCTGGCAACTACGGATCATGTGATCTTGGGTAAAGATGATGAACAGACTGGAAATAATAGCTACCTTCCAAAGTCCTGATGAACAGTAAATGACTTAATATAGCATTCAAAAGACATATCCTATGAGAACATTAACAAGAATGTGTCCAAAGGGTCCCAAAAATATTCTCCATACAACTGATTTTGAGAAATGTCACAAATAATAGCTTTCATTGTGCCACGTACTTCTAAACACTACGCATAGCATTGTTTAATCCTAACAACAGTGAACATCCTTTATTTTCTTTTTTTGAGACTGGTTCTTGCTGTGTAGTTTAGGCTGGCCTTAAATTCATGGTGATCCTCTTACTCTGCCTCAGCCTCTCAAGTGCTGGAATTAGGGGCATGCACCACCATGCCTGGATTCATTTCTTATTTTAGATGAGGAAAACTGAAGCTAAGAGAGGTTTGCCTCCCATGACTCAAAACACACTGTCTCCATGTGTAATATCCTATCACAGAGGGCTTTGGTTGTTTTAAACCCTGAGTTTATACATTGAGGAGTAGAGGATCCAGTAAATATTCTCCATGACTGGCTCTCCCTTTTGTTGGATTGGAAATAGGAAGTAGTACTGACCAATGGACTGAGTATCTTGAGCACTGGGAGACGGCTGGTCCACATCCATGGGTGACTCCTCTCTCCGGACAGATGCCTCTGATTGGCTAGACTCCGACTGAATAAAAGGGAGGTAAGGTCACATAAAGGGTGCAACTCTGCTTTCCTTGGGGACAGGCTAGAGGTTGGCCCTTCTACTTCTCACATATTGAGCTTAGAAAGCTTCCCATCTGGTTGGGGAACCGGAGCTCTCCAAGACTAAAGAATGGCTTTCCCACTTCCTTTATTGTCCTCCACCCTGAGCTTGCAAATTCTTCCAAAGAGCTCCAATATTTCCTACACTCTATTCCTGAGTACAGACTAACTTCAAGTCTTCTGGGACAAGTGTGTGTGAACTTAGGCAGAGTGTAGGCTTGGTCTTTGTTTTTATTTGTTCAAATAGGGATTAGTACAACCTCTCACTGGTAGATATTTAAAAACCAACGTGTGTAACAGGAAAGAAACTGGGCAGAAAAACTTAACTCTAGAGAAGCAGAAGCAGGTGTATTTTCCCTTTCTATTCTCCTAGAGTCACTGCTATCAAGTTCTAGGCTATCCAGGGCATGTTCAATGAGACCATACTGCGTAACGGTAATCCTACACAAGGAAAAAACCAAACCTCAGGAAACCTTTATTTCCTGGGTCTTGGGATGGTAACTTACATGTTGCAAGGACAGGAAAACAATGAAAGAGTACTGTAGCAGGCATACTATGCCAGGCTTTTACTACAGTCACTCTGCTTTTACAATACTGAACTGGCTATCTAAATACCAAAAGGTCTCCTCTTAAAGTGCCTGAGTACCTAGGTGCTAAGGAATTATGGAAAACAGAGGTAGAAGCCAGGGTTGAGAAGGCAGCTATAGACAGAAGTGGCTGCATGGGGTAGGAATCAAGCTCAGGGGACTTTCCAGGGTAGGATTCCTGAGATGTTTCTGGTGCACCTGCATTGTTCCATGAGACTGAAAAAAACTTCACCCCACATCCCCCCAAAACCCAGACACTTAGCATTAGGCAATTTGCAAAAGCGCCACTACTGACTGGATAGCTAGGAATGGGGTATGATGGCCAAGCTTTAAATCAAACCAAATTTCAAACCAAATCAATCAACAAACAGTAAGAGAAACACCAGCAGAAAAGTAACCCTGTTGTCCAGAAGCATTCATATAGCAAACTCAATGCCAAAGCGTACAAGGGCAATGAAACCCCACTGATGACATGGTGGGGGGAAAAGGGGAGAGATGAATGAATGAGGGGCCACAGGCATCATGCTAACCGTTGCTGCTTGTTGCTGTCTCCGCGCCCTTTGACCCTCACGTACCATTTGTATAATGGCATCAGCCTCAGCCTCCAGCTGCCGAACAGCTGCCTGGATGCTGCTAGCTGAGCCTAAACCGGAGGAACCTGGGAAGAGGGGGGAAAAAAAAGGCAAGATATAAAATGCAGGAAGAAGGAATGCCTGATTCTCTCTTTTAGTCTCCTGGACTGCCACAGGGCATCTTGCTGAGGTCTTTGAGCTTTAGTTCAAGCAGCTTCAGAGTATTCATCAGGCACTAAGATCTATCATTATAGATAAAGGCAGGGGGCATGACTAGGCAGACAGATGGTAGCATGCGAGAGGGTTCTGTGGGATAGGAGGAAAGAGATAGGGGAAATGATTTGGCTGGCCATGGCTGAGGCAACATGGCCACAGTGTTTTAGGAGTGACCAAGGAAGCAAAAGGGAAGCGCACACCAAAGTCTTGTTCAGGAAAAAGTTTCCTACTAATCCTTAATTCCTACTTGCTCTAATCAATTTGCTATGGAGACAGACTGAATGAAATACACAAAGCAGTCATCAACACTTTGATCCTTATAAAAAAGGATCACCATTTTCCTTTTTGGAAAGGTCAAATAGGAAGGAAACAGGATGTTGAGTCCTTCCCCTCCATGGACTCTGGGTTCTCCACCACCAACCCTGCCCCTCAACTGGACACTCTGGTTCCATACCTAGCCTGCCTGTCTGCTTGGCTTTCTTGTTAGCTCGGCGTGTGTCGTCCCGGAGCTGGATGATGACCTGCAGTACCCTCAAGAAGAACTTCTGGGTAGATGTCTTGGATGTCAACATGGACATAGAAGGCAGCTGGAGCTCCCGGCCACCCAAGGGTCGCTTCTGAGATGCCACAATTACCACATTTTCAGCCATGTCAAACCTGTACAGTGTAGAGGTGGCTTGCGTATATTGACAGCACCAAAGCATAAACACCCAGAGCAAGCAGGGCTTTCTGCTATCAACAGAAAGCTGAGAAGGAAATCTTACAAGTATTGAGAATTAGAAAAAAATCAAGTCAAGCAGGTATAGGACAAATAGAAAGATTACCCAGAAAAAGAAAATTTAAGAGGAAGTCAGCAAGAGCAACCTTTTAGAATGTCCCAGATTCCAGCCCACAGGAGAAGGGGCAGTTACCACCCACCTGCTCTGCATTTTGCCTTTCAGTTTGGTGGTTTGTGGCTGTTCCTCAGGCAGGCCATCAGGAGAGAGAGTTTCACACTGGGCTCGTCGCTGCTGTTCCAGGTTGTATTCCCGAAGCTCAGCTAGCAGGGTACCTGGGTATGCAAAGGAGTCACCAAGTGTTCAGGGACTTCGCTAGTCAGTAGCTGAAAGCCAAACCTTCCCAAGAGACCTGCCCAGGCTACCCTCTTTGCAGAGAAGCCACACTGAGCATGAATTTTGCTTTGTTCAGATTATTATGTGTGTTCCTGGATCAACCACTTGGTAACCACCAATTTACCCAGCCTCAGGAATCTGTGAATGCACACAAAATGCAGCTTGGTGTAGAAAAGAACAAAGGTCTCTTTGAAGGTAGATAGGCTATGGTCAAAAGTCCTATATATCTCTTGAACTTACCCTAGTCCCAATTCACTTATGCATCTTAATAATGGGAATAATACTGCCCAATCTCCTAAGGTTACTGTGAGAATTAGAGGTAATTACATAGAATGCCCAGATAGTACCTGGCCCATGGGGCGGGGGGGGGGGGGCCTCAATAAACAGTGGTAGTCAAGAAAGGTCAGAGGGTAGAGGCCAAATTCTTTCAGAAGAACCTTGTAATTGTCACACAGTAAATACCTAGAGTTACACAAGCCAGTCTCCTCTCCTGAGTCGAGCCTCAGGGCCATTTGTGGGAAGAAGATAAATAAGCAGGGACACAAGATATAGGGAGATCCACAAATGGGATGGGGGTGGGAAAGAACAGAGACTGTCCATTTTGACAGAAAATCTGGTTTTACTCCTTGGTCCAATTACTTATCAGCTTGAGTTTTACTTTTTTCTTGCTATATTAGGAAGGAAAGTGACGGAAACTAGATAATTTGCAAGTGTTACAATTTTTGCATCCGCAAAACTACACAAAAGCAGAAAGTATTATTTTGACTCTATGATTCCTGGGCATAAATGTAGTGTAGGTACACCTGTGAGGTGGTGCATGAGGCTCTTACAAGTTTTCATTAGGGAGAAGAAAGAAGACCCTGTCATTGCCATGCATTCTCGTGTCCCTTCACTAGTACAGACAACCAGTCATGTGCTAGGCATTGGGGATATAGTCCAGCCTTGCTCTCAAATAAGAACTAAAACACTGGGTCGGGGATTTAGCTCAGTGGTTCTGGCACCTGCCTCGCAAGCACAAGGTCCCGAGTTCAATCCCCAGTACCAAAAAAACCCCCAAACAAACCCAAAATGGTATAGTCTAAATCAGTCTGGGGCCTTAGGTAACAGTTCCAGAAAGAGATGGTACCCAAGTGAAAGGTTTCAAAAAGACAGAATGTCTCACTACTGCTATTACCTATCTGTTTACAAAGGGTATAACCCAGATGGCGAGCCCCATTTAGCAGCAGCTTGAGAACTGTGTCCCGGGTTCCAGGATCCCCTCGAGAGAGCTGCAGTAACACATTGGCTGCATCCTCTAGGCCTTCTTCAGAACAAGAATGTGATGTTAACACCTGGAAAAAGAAAAAAGGGTTAAGCCCCAAGCTGAGAAATCAAACCATGTCTACTCTGTCTTTTTCTCTCCAACCTTGGCATCTCAGAAGTGCTTGGACTCACCTCCACAGACAGCTGCAGCTGGTTTTCAGTGAGACCAGAGGATACCATCTTGAAGTCAGCACCACTGCTGCCTCCCTCACCCACCTTTGCTGGAGATTTGCTGCCTTTAGTAGTAGTAGAAGCTTTGAGGAAACATAAAGAACACTGTAAGGCTGACACTCACAAGTCAGAGACTTAAGTGGCAGAACCAAGGACTCACTGAACTACCCGCAGTTTCAAAATGAGAAAGAAAAATTAAAAATCCCCCAACACAGACACATCTGGAGATAATAACCCTTATAACTATGCCTTCTGAGGTGACAAAGAACCTCACAGACTTTTCCCAACTGTTTGTTCCTCCTACTATGATATATATATACTCCCCAACCTACTTTTGCAGATAATCCTTAATCATCTGTTACAGGGCTCATTTCCTTCATTTCCTGGGATGGTCTGGCTACCCCTATTGACATTGCATTCAGCATGTTTTTGAATGATATTCTACAAGAACTGGCTCCCCTTACAACCACTATGGAAAGCAGTATGGAGAATCTTCAAATAGCTAAACAGAAATTCCATTTGACCCAGCTGTACCTCTTCTGGGTGCCTTCCTGAAAGTCAAAGACATATTACAGTGATACATGCAAACCTATGTTTATAGCAGTATACAGCTAAATCTCAGAAGTCGTCTATGTGCCCATCAACAAATCAATGGATAAAGAAAATGGGAGTATACGTACAAATAATGGCATACTACTCAGTCATAAAGGGTATATCAGAATCATTTATAGGAAAACATGTACCTTGAGACTATAATGGTTAGTGAAATAAATCAGACACAGAAGGTTAAATATTGCATGGTTTCTCGTACAGGAGAAACTCAAAGTATGAATAATTTAAAGAGCAAAATAAATGCTAGATGATAGGAAACAGGCAGGTAGACTTTATGGAGATGGGAAGGGGATTTAGGGACAGGGGAAGATGAGAAAGAAGGGGAAGTAAAAAGGTTGTAGTTGCAGTATGTATATGTATCAATTTTCCATGATGAATGTATTTATATTACAAACATATACTAATAAAAATAGCCAGTAAATAAATATAAGTTGTTTATTATAGGAAAAGAAAAGAATTGGCTCCCCTTAGCTAGGCTTGAAAGGCTGAAGTTCCCTGAAGATGAGAATTTTCACCTTTTGGTACCTAGACTAAGGAAGTCATATTCAGTGAATGCTGTTGACCTTCACAGGAGTTTCTGTGCATATATGAGAGAGGGAAGAAAGGAGTGGGAAGAGAAAGAAAGGAGGAAGAAAACTGGGGGAGATGAGGGCAAGAGTAACATACTCTGCTTTCACAAAGAGAAACTAGGCCTATGGCTACCATTTAGGGACTGTATGGGTGCGGGAGTGGAGGTGAGGTAGGAGCCACAGTATGTGCCCCATAGCTCCCAGCCTACACCCAAACTTACTTGAAACAGTAGTGGTAGCAGTCGTGGGAGTAGTCACTGTGGTCGAAGCAGCTACTGCAACGGTGGAGATAGCTGTGGCAGCAACCAGAGCTGGAGCAGAAGTGACAGGGGTGGTTGCAGCAGGAGGTGTGGCTGTGGCGGTGGTGGTAGCGGTAGATGTGGTTGAGGAGGCAGCAGTGGTAGAGGAAGCACTGCTGCCAGAGTTAGCCTGTGCTTCTGACACTTTGTTTTCTGGGAGAGCAATTGAGATGAGAGACAGGAGTCTGAGAAGTTTTTCAGTTAAGAGAGAGCTCCGACGGATGACGGGGTGTGACAACATGTTCATGAGCTGCCCTAGTGGAGAGGCCTCAAGGCTATATGGGGATGTTTCCCCCTCACCACCAGTGCTCACTGGCACTGACTTCACGGAGTTCTTGCCTTTCCGGCTGACATTCATGTTGTCCAGTTTTACCAATAAGTCCCAGAAGTCTGTGCAAATGCCACTGCTGGTGGTTTGTGAGGAGCACGGGCTGCAGGCCTGCTTACTGCCCCTCTCCCGATCACTCTCACAGTTTGTTTCTTTGGTCCGCTGCTGTGTGAAGTGGCTGGGAAACACCTGCCAGGAAAAGAAGGATAGGCTTGGTCTAAGGGATTTCCATAGAGAATGAGCTTTCCTGACAGGGAACTGGTTACCAGACTCTCCTCTCCTTTGGTAACACAGGGCAGATGACATACAGTAGTTTTATCCAACAGATGGTGAAGCAGCCTAGAGAAATGAACAAGGGCTTTGTAGCAAAACAGACCGAATAGTAAACTTTTCTTGAGCCTCAGTTGGTGCTCTTATAAAACAGGGAGGAAAATGACTCTGCTTGGAAAGTTATTGAAATTAAACAAGATAATGTATTTTGCACAGTGCCTGGCATAAGGCAGGTAGGCCCTCAATACATAGTAACAATGCTGATTGGCTTGGCACTAAGTTCTAGCTTCAACTCATCATTTTTTAAGTCACATGACAAAATCACTGAAATCTTGAGTCCTAGCTTCTTCCTCTGTAAAATGAGATTCATACAGACCAGACAGATGTTCTGATGACTTAGATAATTCATAGAAACTATAAAGTTCAAAGGTAAGTAACCCCACTAAGTTATTTACTGGATAATTTCTTAGAAATAACACAAAATAAAAGCAAAGAGGAAGACTTGTTAGCCCCCTTAGTGTCCAGATTTCACCTAGGCTGTTGCTGCCATGCCTTTTCCATTCCCAGGAGTTGGGTCCCTTCAAGGTCCTCACCTTGGCCAACTGAATGAGAGTGTCCAGAACATGTCTGCAGACAACAGGAGCAGCCTGAGGGTGGATGTGAACAGTGGAGCCACTGCTTGCATGCTTCTCAGTATGTTTGCGTCCTCCCGAACGCTGGATCTGGAATATATTAGTCCTGCAGCCTAAGGCTGCATCCATGGATACTGAAAGCCAGGAAAGCTGGTTGGAGCTCTTGGACTCCATCTTGTGTAGCAGGTCCAAGGGACGGTTTTCATGACTGCTTGACCCACAGCTCTTACTTGACTTTTTGCCCTTTTCCTCACTTGTGGAAAGCTTGGGTGTCTCAATGCATAACTCACTCTCACTGCTGCGCTGCAAAATGGAGAGAAGGCTACGAATGACCCAGTGGCGGGTTTGGGCATGATAGCACAGATTTCTCAGTACTCGGTGTAGGCGGCTAGTATTGAGCTTCGGCTCATCCACAAAAAGCAGGACCAAGAGACAAGACAGGGCTTCGTGGTCCAAAAGAAGCCGTCCTCGGAGGCGGAGGAGAGTGTCCACGTTACTTCCAGAAGGCCTAGAAATAAGAGTATAGTTTATAGTATAGAGTACACTTCAGGTAGAGCTGTAGAACAAGGCATAAGCCTGAGGGAGTAGAATGAATTGGATACCTCTAGTGGAATGAACTGGATCTCAAGAAGGGAGAATGTTAAAAAAAAAAAAAAGGGAGAATGTATACAACTGCCTGGTTATGTATCTACTGTGTAACAAGTACTTCATAATGTCTGTAACTTCGTCCTCATAGCACTGCTGTCCAGCCTACAAAAATCACCCATTTTTGAGATGGTGAACCAGAGGGTCAAAGAGGTAAGTGACTTGCCCTCTATCACATGACCACTAAGAAGAGAACAGAGTCCTGCCTAGTTCTGTATTATCCACTGACTGGTAAAAATCTGACTGCATCTAATGCCCAGGAAACAATGCTTATTTTTGTTCTCTCAGAAACTCATCTTTCCCTTCACATTTTGGCATGTTGGGCCCATTCTACTTCAGCATAGCTAATAACTCATTCCCTCTTTCTACTTCTCCAATCCAGACACTACCAATTCAAGACAAGTGGTTCCTTATTTTCTTATTTGCATGGGAGGCAGGTAAGCATGCCTTCTTAATAAAACCATAGCTAACACTTGCTGCCAGCCTGCTTTTATGATTCTGGTCTTTGGTGGCTAGACTAACTCAAAAGTGTGGGCTTTTGAGAAGGGAGTCCAAAGATGAGGTTCTCCTACTCATTCAAAGAAATAGCTTAGAGTGGTCATCCAGCCTGGCTTTGAGGACTTTAGCTTCCATGCTTATAAAATTAAGGAAGCTGGATTAATAAGTCCTGAGAAGTACTATGAGGTAAGGTTAAAAATAAAAGTACCTGTTATGGCTACTACTACCCCCCATCTGGAAGGTGCCACCTCTCTGCACAGCAAGGCGAGTGTACTGGACCCCACGGTTGCCACTCAGGCGACTGGTAAAAGCTGAAAGGAAAGAAAAAGGAAATTGAGAATGGGTAAGGGAGGTAATAAGCTGGGTCCAGGTAGGACAAAGGGGAGCAAAGAGCCTTCTCTGACCAAAGCCCTCCCTCTTGCCTCTACCTGGGCTTCGGAGAATGGCAGAGAGTGCTGAAGTGCTGCTGTGTCCAAATAGTCGCTCATGCATGAGCTGCCGCTGCCGTGCTTCCTGTTCTCGTCTCAGGGCTTGGGCCTCAGCTGCAATGTCAGGTGGCATCACAGCCAACACACTGTCTTCCATGTCCTCTAAGACACTACGACGTAGGTCTGAGGGCAGAGTCTGGATGAAGGTCACAGGGTCCATGGGGGTGTCTGAGCTGGCATTCTGGGCCAGTTCTCGTCGCTGCTGTTCAGCTCTCTGCTGTGCCAGCACCTATGGGGCAGAAGAAGTCAATGGAAGCGTATCGCCTGCCAGGCAGCTTGGCCCCATCATCTGCCCGCTCACATACTTCCTCCTGAATGGCTGGAGGCAGGGCGGCCAGGAATTCAGGGCTGACTTCAGTCACACCAGGATTTCCCACCACTGTAGTAGCTGTGCTATTTGTGGAGGGGGCACTTCGGGTTGGTGGACGGATGCCCAACTGATTCTGTAGGACTTCCCGACGGATGTCATCAGGCAAAGCAGCCAGAAAAGAGGGATCTACACCTTCAGGGAGACTGATACCTGAGGGGAGATGCAAGATGTGAAAGATCTCACATTTTTACTAATGCCCAAGATGTACAAGAGAAAACCAAGTCACTGCTTGAAGGAAAACAGCTTTGTGTATTTTCACTAGGCAATATGACAGACAAGGTCTTTGGTAGGGTGGCTTTTTTCAGAGAAGCTCAGACTTCACTTCTCTACCTTCATCCCTCTTCTAGTATTCTGCGCCTTTACTGAGCTCCTCTGCTTTTTTAAAGGCTCAAGCCTTTCCTATCATTTTTCAGACATTTACTGTGTTTCAGCCATGCCAGTGAAACATCTTCCCTAGGATCCAAAGGGCCAAGTGTTAAAAGGCTTGGTCCTCAGCCTGTGGTGCCAACAGGAGATGGTGGAACCCTTAAGAGGTGGGGCCTACTTGAGAATTCTTTCAATTGTATAGAAGTGCCCCTGAAGGGTATATTGGGACCATGAGCCTTCTTTCTCTTTTTGCTTTCAGGTTACCATGTGGTGAGAAGCTTGCTCCACCTTGAGCTCCCACCATGATGTATGCCTTACCACAGGCTCAAAAAGCAATGGGAGCAATGGGACCATGAACTGAAACCTCCGAAACTGTAAGCCAAAATAAACCTTCCCTCTCTTAAAGTTGATTATCTCAGGTACTTTAATGGAAAGCTGCCTAAAACAGTATCGCTGGAGATTGTAGAAATTAAGTAATGGTCTAAGCTGTAAAGGCAGAGGTAGCACAGTGGGGAAACGGTGAGAGACCCAAGATCAGTGTGACCCCCAAGCTTGTGCTCATTCTATTATGCAACATCAGCACCCCCTTACTGGCAATCCTTCTCACACACATGCCCTCTTTCTCGATAGAACTGTTTAATGGACATTTCCACATGAAGAGCTAATAGAAACCAAAACAATCCCACCAAGACACCCTAAACATATATAGAACTCACCAGCAAGAGGATCTTCTTCTTCACTGCTTGTTGAAGGCAGTGGCTCTTCTAGGATTCCTCGGGAGTCTGCTCCAGAAATGGCCACAGCAGAATCTCTGGTGGAAGAACTCTCAGAGGATGCAGGAGGAGAGCTGAAGGAAATCAATTCTCAGGTTGTTCTCTGCAGTGTATTTTCTCATTTATAAAACATTCCTAACAGCATCCATTTCTCACAGAAATCAGGTTTATCTCCCCAGCACAATAGGCACGCCGACTAGTTAACATGTTTGTAGCTTGAAAAAACCTCTAACACATCCCTACTCTCCTGTTGCACACAGTGCTTACCTGTCCTCAGTTGGCTGGGTAGATTCACCTGTCCCATCAGCCCTCCCTTGTGCTTCAGCCACAACAGGCAGGGCATCCCCAGGAGTAGAGCCACCTGCTGTGGGTTGCTCAGAATTGCCAGCTGCTGAGGTATCACCCACAGCCTCTTCTAGTGTACAAGAAGCCAGGCTGCTGGTATCCATGGGAGAGCCTTCCAGTTGACTGCTGACAGCTGTCAATGCATCAGAATCTTCAGCTCTCTCTGGGGAAAGAGAGGCTGAAGGAAGTCACAGGGAGAGGTTAGAACTCTGCTTGGAAGGAATCTGTGTAACAACATGACAATGTCTTTGGCAAGGTTGCTTCTTTTCAGAGCAGTTAACTTAGACTTCACTTTTCTATCTTCACCTCCTGATGGTATTCTGTGCCTTCATTGATCTCACCTGCTTTTTAAGGCTCACCTTAAGCCTTTTCTATCATTTCTTGAACATTCACTGTGTTCCAGTCATGCCTGTCTTCCCTAGGCACCCTAGGTAAGTGATTCTGTCACTGAGATTTCCTGCAGGTACCACTTGTATATGCATGCCACCAATTCTAAATAAACAAGTTCCTTGAAGGGAAAAAAAGAAATTATTCCTTAAACTTTCTCCAGAGTACACCACAGGCAACAGGCAGCATGGCATGGAATATAGAAAGCAAGGTTTTAATTTATCTTGTTGGAAAATTGCTGAGAATTTTGAGGCCTCATTTGAAACCAGTGGTAAATAGTGCCATAAGAGAAATTAAGAACTGTATGTGTGGAGTCATAAGCTTGCCATATGTGGAACTGTTGAAATCAGACAGATCTGGATTTTACTTTTAGCCCAACCACTTACTGAGTGACCTTGAACTAATCATTTCATTTCTGAGTTACTATTCGTGGAAATAATACCATCTACTTTGGAGAACTGTTTTCAAAGAAGTAAATAATTAAGCCTGGCATGATAGCCCAGGAACAGAGTAAATGCCTCAATAAACAGTTGTATCCTCATCACTATCATTAGACACTCAACTATAACCACTTGAGGACATACAGAAAAAAATTCAACTTCACCTAAGAAAGCTAATGTACAAGTTGAGATATTTAAGGACTTAAGCTCCTATTTATTTCTCGTTTTTTTTTTTTTTTTGGTACCGGGGATTGAACTTGGGTCCTTGTGCTTGCACAGCAGGCAGCAAAACCACTGAGCTAAATCCCCAGCCCTCCTATTTATTTCTCTTAAGCAAGAGTAGAGAAAACCTACAAAGACATCCATTCCTCCCTCCTGTTTCATCCCTAAAAGTTGAAACTCTACTCACTTATAGTGGGAGCCGGGGATAACTCCATCTGAGTTGTTTCTGCTTCTCCACTTGGCCTTGTGGGGCCCAATTCCTCTGATTCTACAGGCATCAATAACTGTGCAGAGCTTCCCCCTTCTCCAGCTGGGGACTGTAGCTCCTGAGGAACTTCTTCTAAGGCTGGGGGGGGTGGGAGTGCTGGTTGCTGCTGTGAGGGCTGCAGAGTACCAAGTGTCTCCTTGGACTCAGATGTAGCTGCATCAGTTGAAGATGGGGTTGTTGGATAGCTGTCAGGCATAGGAGTCCCATCTTTCTCGGAAAGAATGATAATGGGGGTTAAGGGGAAACCAGCCAATGACCAGGGGAACCATCCCAATCCACACATGTAGCTTCACAAGTGTTCCACCCAGCCAGTGACACAGGATTATCTCCCACAACCAACTGCTTCAAGAGAACACTCTTAGCTGGTCTGATATACCCAGGACAAAGGCTAAAGCACAGTGCTAGCTCTTTTCCAAGAATTAGAAATCTGACTTTGTGGAGGCTCAGAATAAAATCTTTTGCATGCCCCAGGTGGAAGGGGAAGATTTCAGGTCACATAGATAGGGTGAGGCTAAATGTCTCTGTAGCTGCGCTGAAAATATACTACCAAAAGCCTATGGTTCTGCCATTTCCTTATTTGCACAAAGCAAGGAATAGAATGTCCCTCAAAACTGTTACTAAAGTATACTTCGATTCCCTTCTTTCTTGCTGTACTACCAAGTAAATGAAGCCACTATATAGTCAAACAGCAAGTTTGGGCCCAAAGGTAAAACAATGAATTGTATGTTCCAATCAATGAAAGATAAGCCACTTTATATTGATACCTGCTCACCCTAAATATTGTCTATCCCCTTCCACCTCCCCCCCTTCCCAGTATCCATTATCCAAGGAACACCTAAAACTTTGCCTGATGGAGGCAATACTGCCAAGACTTAGTGTGAATATGCTACACACCAGGGAAAGTAGTAAGTTGTATAGTTATCTTCTTATTGGGGCCTAAAATCCCTACCCCACAACAATACAACTTACTACCTCACCCCAGCACAAGCAGGATCCTTTAGTAAGGGCAGCAGGTAAAGGCCATCTTACCTAGTGGCAGACCCTTTCAGAGACCTTTTGCTAGATTAAGGGCACCAGGACACCTACCCTCCTTCACTACTTTAAAAAATAAGGTGTAGGCTTTAGTACAATCATTTCCCAACTCAAGTGGCCAAAGAGACAGAAGATACAGGGAAGCAGAAGAAAGTTCTGAGGAAATAGGGGTGGAGGAGACATATGATACTACATGGACGACCTGTTAGTCAGAAAATGGCTACTGACCACTGTTTAAAAAAAAATTAGAAGGAACAGAAGAAAACAGTTATACTATCCAGGCCACAAAGCTACCTTCCCCCAAAGCAGATTGTCCAACATAATGTTCTTGGACTTTTAGATTCCATGGACCAGTAAGATTTAGATATAAAACAAGACAAACCAAAACAAAGAACAGAGACTAAAGTAGGGGCTACCAACTTTCAGTTTACTCATTTGTGAAAGAAAAAGAAATATCATCAATATAATTTAAATAAGAATGTTTTCATACCAAATAACTATGAAGGATATAATCTAAACATAAAAAACAGCCCTTTGAATGACATGAAGTTCATTCTGCTTTAAGAAAAATACATTAAAACACTCTTACTCATTTCCACTGAGGACTGGCATTTGAGAACCATTATCATTAGTTAACAAGAGAACACGAACCATCATGTTCACCCCAATCACCTCAAAGATGTACATGTTCAGTTTCAGAGGAAAGAAACTGGACAACCTTGCTACACATCTCAGAATAGAATAAGTACAGCATAACCAGAACAAGAACCTGAGCAGAGCCAATCGGAGGGGAGGTGTGCCACCGTGGGAAAGACAGTAGACTGTATAGTTATCTCCAAGATGGGGTATGACCCTAAAACTATACAATCTACTACCTCATCCCACAGAGCACTAGCATCCATCTTCAGCCCAGGTGGGCCAGCTACTTGGAAGGGTCAGGAAAGAAATTCCACTAATCAATTAACAAAGGGGGGAAGGGAGACTTACCTGACAGGTTCTGTTCAGTGGAGTCATCTGTCTTAGATGCAGTACACTGAAAAGACAAGGGACAGACCAACGTGGGACTTTTGTAAGCACATGAGATAAAAATCAACTGTGAGTTACCATCCTTCACCTAGACCAGTGATGGTGAACCTTTTAGAGCTTTTGATGATAACCAGTAACTTGCTGTGGCACGCATGCCATAGGTTCACCGCCACTGACCTAGACCATACAGGAGGTTCAGTAACTAGATGGAAAATGCTTTGGCCAAGTGACCAAAAATCAATCTAATCTATCTCCCTTCCTTGGGCTTATTTTATCTACCCCTTGGTTTTTTGGGGGGGTGGGAGGGTTTGTGCTGAGGATCAACCCCAGGGTATCACATCTCATACATGCTAGGGAAAGCACTACCACTGAGCTACATTCCCAGCACTGGCATAGCCTTTTGGGCTATGCACTAGGTTTGCTTATTTTCAATCCTTTTTCATATTTTTGAAACAATGTCCCTGTTTACAAGGTGCAAAATTGAATATGAAGATATTTGTTAGATCAAGCTTGTTATGACTAAACACTCAAATGTCCTTATTAATTTTTATATTGTTTTGGGATCAGACCAAAGGCTCTGCACATGCTCTAACACCTAGACCTCAACATCCTTATTTTTAATCTTCCTGGTACCCTAACTACTGAGTGGTGTATACTATAGTCTTTCATCTAAGTCTAATTGGTATGTACTTCTATTATAGTTTTACTCATATATTTTTAAAGCTATAATGTCTGCAGTCCCACAAGTTCCTGAAAAAGCAAGTAAGCTTCTTAAACCAAAATCACATTAGACATCACACAAATTTGAGGCCTAGAAAAGCAACACATGGTGATGAGATTTAGGGTGTGGTTTCTTTGATCTGACACCCAAGTCAAGCTTAATCAAATGATGTAACAAGGTCATCCTGATAAGGCTCCTTATATCAAAAGACCACTGAGAAATGGAATTTAACAACCAAGAATCTCAGAAGAGACCCAAGTCAGGGTCTCTTCCTTGTCTGGCTCTAGTCCTTGGAGGTAGAGGCTATGATGTGTAACTGTTGAATTAGGACATGTTCTGGTTTTGGCTCTAGATTTCCCAGTGAGACAACTTTCCCTCTAAATGTGAATTCTTTCCCCTAAAATCCACAAGTGAATGTATGGTCAATTTGGAAGGAGAAACTTCCCAGGTTCAGTGTGAAGGTCCTAGGATTCTTCAGTGATTTGATACCACAAACATGCCATAACCACAGGAAAATTAAGACACAAAGGCAAAGATGAGTCCTTTCAGCCCTTGGGAATCACCTGTGCACTCTGGTCCCTGTTCTCCTTATCTTCTTTGCCTTTGTCAGTTATTTTTGTTTCTTCCTCAGCCAGCTGTTTTCTGCGTTTCTCCCGCCTCTCTTCCAGCTCCTCATCCCTCAGGAATTCCAGGTGATTGACAATGGGAACTTTAACCACTGTTAACAGAGAGGTAAAGATCAGAAATTGTTTGGGGGAAGAAACCAAAGCAGAACTTGAGGGAACCATGAACCAGGGAAACAATTCTCCACATGGTCTTCCTAGCCTTGGAGGCTCACTACTGCCTTGATAACCCAGCTGCCACACACCTGAAACACAGTCGTGCATGCTCTCAGCATCAAGAACTTTGCATTCCTCTGTCCAGCGGGTCAGGGCTGTAGGGATGCTGGACAGGGTTCCTGTAGGGGAACAAAGGTTAAGATTCTTGGCCCTGCCAAGTGAACCAAAAATCACAGATTTGCCTAACAGGACCCAAAGTCTATTATTGGGTTTGGCACATAAAAGGTACACATGGACAGTAAAGTTTTTGTTGCCCTTGGCTAAATCACTGGTTTCTACTCCTATTAAATGTCTCTCCAGGGTAAACACTCTTCTACTTTTCCTCAGTAAGGAAACAGAACGACATACTCTATACCCTCCCTTTATCACACAAACTTGCCTGCTTGGCTGGTAGCTGTGCTCTGGTCGTGAAAAAAGTCATCTAGCAGTTCATCATCAGACCGGGCAATGATGTGGACGTCATCGTTGCCTACCAGGAGGCGGGCTCGGCCTCGGCTTTGTAGGGGAAGGCTGCTGCTCAGCTGAAGAATGTCAGCAGCAGCTGAGGGACCAAGCAACCTGTAGGGTGATGGTAATGTACTCAGGGTCACTACCATCCTGTTACTGTGAGAGCCTTCATTCAGTTTCTCTACTAAATTCATAACGCAATTCTGAACCTTACATAACTTACTTTCCTGACTATCAGGGCAATTAAGAGAACTTTATTGGATTGACATACGAATATCTTGGGTTACGACCGGTATTTTAGTTTTAACTTACAACCAAAGTTTTGAGTTACCATCTGAATGCCGGCTCTTGTGGTTCCAGATGGTCTCAGATACAGGTTTAAGCCTTAAAGAGTTTAGGAAGGAACACTGCAACATCTTTTCCTGTGTGGGGTTAACTGAGAAATTCTGGGTCAATGTCTCTCTAAGGACACTGAGAGCTGTCTGTATGCAGGAGAGAGACTTAGAAGGCTGTGTAGAGGAGCCTGAGCCTTCAATTGACCAACTTCAGTTACAACCAGCTCTCGTGAACAAATTGAGTTTGTAAGTCAAGGGTCCACTGTATATTTTTCTGTAACTCCTGCTATGGCAGTACCACTGCCAAGCTTCTGTATGCCAGGCACTATGTTAGAGTATAATGCCTCTGTAGTTTGCACACTGACCTTTATAATACTTACACCCCCCACCCATTTTCACTTTTTAAAACTGTTTCTCCCACTAAACTCTCAGCTAGAAGGCAGGAATGTTGTCCTGACTATACCCAAAATGTCAAGTGCTTGACATATGAGATGCTTACTAATAGCTGAATGTATGTAACAGGACTTTCAAGTAAAAGAACAGGTATATGTACTCTCACAAAGTCTGTACATGTATCCTACAAAGAAATGGGACACACATATTATCTGTGTGACAACAGCATTAAGTGGGGGACTGTTTCATCAACAGTCAAGATAATGCTGAAGCTCAGTGAAGATTCTTACAAGAGCACCAGTGGGTCCAACAGATCTTTGTAACTTACCTCTGGAGTATAAGAGGAGGGTTGGGCTGGCGATTCCCAGGGTAGTGAACATGAATCGTGTGGCCTGTATTGGCTGTCAGCTGCCTCAGGGTCCTCTGACTGCGTCCGATGCCCTGAGTGAGACGAGTTGTGGAAGAGCCACTGCCCAGTGTCAGGGAACTGTGATCTGCATGGCGTACCATCAATGGGTGGGTGGTAGGGATATTCCCTGGGGATGGGGGGATGTCTGCTGCAAGGACAATATGCAAAAAGGGGTCAGTGCCAAAAAGAAATTTCTTTCATGGTTGTTCAAACAGAACCATGTCTCCTGGGCCTTACTTCCTCACACGGAAACCTGAGCCTTGTCCTTTCTCCCTCATTCCCATAAATAATCTACAATCACTGACACTACCATAGCTTATGCCATCATCTCTCATCTAGATACTGCAACAGCCTCCTAAATAGTATCTTCTCCCAATCCATTCTCCACACTACAGCCACAATGATGCTTCTAAGGGCCCTCACACACATGCTACGTCCTCCATTTTGAAGACTCTTCTTCCTCTTCCTGAATCTGCTTTTTTTTCTTGGCCTGAGATGTCACTTGCCCTGTGAAACTTGACTTTGATAGACTGAGTTAGATAATCCTTTACTCTGTGCTTTCTTACCACACTATAATGTAATACCTGCTAACTTAAAATTGCTAACAGATGATATGCTCCTATGAGGGACAATGACTACTTTCTCTGTTACTGCTTTATTCCCAGTATGCACACCTCAAATATCTGTCCAATTTGCTGAACAGATAGAGGTTCAACTATAAGGAAGATGGATGAAAATCACAAAAATGAAGAAAATCATGGAAGATCTCTTGAAAATTATCTAATACAACCCATTTTTTTCCCTTTTAATATTTTTTCATTTACAGGTGATAAACTGAGGCTCAAAGAGGTAAGAGATTACTTGGCCAAGACAATGGACCAGAACAGTTCAGTGTTTTCTGCTATGTTATGCTTTTCATTTGAGGTCAAGACCTGTCCTACCAAGACAGCTTAAGTCTAAGAACTTGACTCTAAGTGATACTTAAAAGGAACTTTGATGTTGATATGGGAGGAGGGAAGAGATTCACTCTCCCCTAAAAAGATGCTTCCTTGATGAAGAGAGTGAATATTTTCAAATCCACTCCCCAATGCCAAGTTCAAAGGTGTCCATCCAAACCCTCAAGATCCAGTGCTATAGAAAACAAGGATTGATTTCCCTCTCATTGTAGCGCATACTCAGGTGCCCGATGGTCAGCTGTGGTCTCACAAGCAAAATCATCAAGTTGTCCAGGCTCTGAAATGGCTGCCTGTTTACAAAAGCAGCCTCTTTCTTGCTAGTCCTCCTTCTAAGGATATGCTATTGAAAGATGGCTATCTGATATCCCTTGCCCCAGGAAGTTAGCATAGGAAAAGAAGTGTAGTCTGTATCAGATTGATAGTTGCTTTGGTTCACTGCTTGGTGTACCCTAGAGAAGGGTATAAGAATTAAGAGATACAACCCAGCTGAGCCCCTGTATCTTACTAGCACTGGAGAACATGTTGTCAAACTCAATGATGAGATCATCCTCCCGGTCAAAGCGCTCAAATCGGACCAAGGGAGAAGCGTTCATATCAGGGTAATCCTCATCCAATTCCATCTCAGAGCCATCGTCGTCATCGTCTTCATCTCCCTCTTCACCTTCATCATCCTCCTTAAGGGAAAATAGGAGATGGAGAATTGCGGGAGGTAAGGGTTTTCTGAGGTCTGGTGTCATGGCCACAAGTGCACATGAGGGAGGCTGGTGCTGAGGCTAGCTAGCAACCCAGATTGTTGTTTTTCTGTAGCTCTGTGTTCCCACGGAAGAGGGGTTAACTGAACCAACCCAAACACAGTCCCCCCTCACCTGATCATCTTCCTCATCTTCCTCCTCCTCCTCCTCTTCATCCTGACTATCATCCTCATCCTCGTTACTGCCACTGCTGTCCTCTTCCTGAGTGTGCTCCTCCTCATCCTCAGGGTCCAGGATATTCATGGAATCTAAAACAAAGGGAGCACATTGGAGGACTATACTGAGTAGCTAGAAAACAGGCTACTGAGCAGGCCATCAGACTTAGTGGGAAGGCGGTGGGGATCTGACTCTAGGAGAGGAAGAGTAAGATCTGGGGTGATGTACAGACTTAGCAAGCCAGCTCCGATATCCTGAGAGTGCCAATCTGCATCAACACGCTGAACAGGGTGGCTGAATGTGGAGGCTGGGTCCAGGGTGGTGCTTGAGGAGCCCATTTTCTAGGACTTGGCCAAGTCTGCTGGTGCCCCCTTGCCTTTTCAGCCCTACTTTGCTACTGACTACATCCTATTGGTAAGAGGAAATCTGGAGCGATGATAGCAGGTGGGAGAGAAGAAAGTGAACCAAGTAAGAAGTGACAAACTTTGGGTAAGCAGTGGTAATATATTTGAAAAACTGGCTGAGGATAAAGTGGATGGTGTATGTCAGCGCATGCAGACAGATGCTTCCTTATTCTGCACATGTGGGCAGCTGCCTCCAGGAAAACCCTAGTGTAGTGTCTGTCAGACGTGCAGGGCAAGAAGGGAGGCCTTTCTGGCCTCAGCACTCTCACCTTCTCGGTTGGCCTGTAAGGTGGAAGCTTGGCTGAGGTTGGAAGGAGCTTCATCCATCAGCACGTCCTCTTGTGATTCATCCTCTCCACTTCTGCTCACTGAAGGTTACAGAGCAGAGCCTTCACTGAACAACAGAGGACTTCCCTTTCCAGATTGGGTGCGTCTAAGTAGCTATGTACACCTAGCAGATAGCCACTTTTTTTGGATGAGGGAGAAGACCTGGATTCTTTGCTGCAAACTAGCTAGGTGAGCTTGGCCAGTCTTTACCTGTCTGAGTCTCAGTTTCCTCATCTGTAAAATGGGATCATCCCATCTGTCTTGCAATTCCCACTAATTGTGAAACCATAGAGGATACTGAGTGTGAAAAAGCTTTGTAAAATTTACAAATACATGTCTACTTCCATTTATCCTTTGATTTTCTTGATGAGTAAAAATAAAAACACATATACTCTCAAAGCCAAGTGACAACAGTATACCTTTGTCACTTTCTCTCTGAGATTTAAAAAGGGTCACCCTTAGTCACTCTTCTGTAAAGGTCTGAGCCCCAGAGACAGAGAAAGCCCCTGGACTTGATTGAAGAACTGAAAGAGGAAAGTACTTCCTTACTCTACAGCCTCCTCTAGTCTTCTATGAAAATAAACACTTTTGATGTGGCTGATGTTATCATCTATACTTATGGTCACTCCCCCGCCCTCCACAATATTTCAGACCTGCCACAGGCCTGTAGATGGCTTGCGAATTTCTCATCTGTAAGATCATCAACATCAAGACAAGCAGCAATCTAGGCTGGCTATGAGCCCTTAAGGCAGAGCTGAGCAAGCAGATGATGAGAAAAAGGGTCCTCCCAAGAGAGACTGAGGCAAAGGAAGAGGCTATACTCAGTTCTGGGGCTCACCTATAATTGTACTGTTCCCAGATCCGCCATCCCTCTCAAGCAACTCATCTATCAGGTCCTCCAGCTCATTCTCAACCTGGAGAGAAATAGAACATACATATGGATGCATACAAGTCTATTATTGTGCTAGCACTGAAGATCTAAAAAAAGCCAGCAAGGGAGCATACATTTCTAGGATAATGTGTGATGCAGGATGTTACATAAAAACCACACACTTTGTGCTAATAGCACACAAACTACCATGTGCTGCCAATCCACTCAGACTGTCCTTCATATGGGTCCATCCCAATTAGCTGATACCAGGTTGTCTTAAGCTGTCCAGCAATACATGCAGATCTCCTTAGAGTTAGCAGCTAAGGACCATAGGCCCAATTTCTTACCCACTGCTACCAGCTCCCGAACTTACAATGCTTATTCTTTAGGGTCTTTAGAAGACTACCATTTTAATGCTCCAGTGAGAGCTGATGCTATGGCATGAGGTGGTGTTAAGAATATTCCATTAATGATGAGAGCTGAGTAAATCAAAGATCCTGGGCCCAAAGGCCTCAGGCCAGTTTTCTACTTAAATATTTCACCTGTCCCTAAGTTTTCTGGTTGGGATCTATATCATTTCTTAGTACATGAAACTTTGGCCCCATCCCTCCTTTAATACAATTCAAACACATTTGCTGAGCATCTACTAAGTATATCTATCATCTGTGTTCCTCTGCAAAGCAGACAACATTGAAGCAAGGATCTAAAGTACTCACCCACCCACACCACCTGGGAGTTTGGTTCAGTGCCACAACAGGGAATGGTTGATGATCTGCCTCCCTACCTGCATCTCTTGTGAACTGAGCACCTCAGGCTGCCCAGCAATCACCACTGAGTCGGTTTCAGCCTCCCCATCCATGATATCCCCATCTGCCACCTCTGTCTGAGTGACATCATGATCCTCCTCCTGAACTTCTGCTTCCCCAGGCTCGCCTGAAACAATCAACCAACCAGCAATATAATCAAAGGATGCCTATGTGTGGGGAACCACGAGGCAAGCATGAAGACAATCCCTTCCTCGGGCAAGTTTACAAATTCTCAGAATAAATGAATGGGTGACAAAGGAAAAGACAAGGCTACGTGTGAGGATTGCCAAACAAGGCTGCAATTTGAAGGAATTCTTTGTGGGGCAGATTCCCACACCACTACGACAGATCTCTGGAAGGCCAGCAAGTTCCCAGGGAAACAACATCAAGTCAGAACAGTTGTCAATCCCATGCCCGCAAAGCAACTACAAACTCCCGCCCATCCAGCTCTCCAGTCCATTGGCTCTGATTCCCTACCTGGGTCTTGCTGGTTGCTATTGGAATCCTGAGAGGCTCCTTGGGCATCTTGCTCAGACTTGCTTTTGCTAGAAGCACTCTTGCTGCCAAAAAGGCTACTGGGCTGGTTCACAATCCGGGAAAGTGTTTCTAAAGGCTTCAGAGCAGCATTGACTGTGTTGGCCATGTTGGGACTGAGATAAAGGAACATACAGAGATAGAATAATTACAAAAATACTAGGTGTCCGTCCTCTAAGTGCCACTAAGGATCCTACAACAAAAGCTTCCAACAGAGAAAGGAAAACAGGGCTGCAAAACCAACATTTTACTTACTGTTTATATACAAAAATAAAGGCCTTCAGAGAGCCACCCTCAAAGCAAGGGTTAAATCAACACCATATTTCATGGGGCTGTGGTAACCATGTGAGAAACAAATTCTTGACTGTAAATCAGAATGTATTTGAGATGATCACACGCAAGTAGAAAACCACTTCTCAAATATACCTAGGCTGTGTATAAAAAAACACTGGCTTTTTTTTTTTGGTGGTGGTATTGGGGATTGTACTTAGGGCCCTTGTGCATGTTAGGTAAGTGCTCTACTACTGAGTTATACCCCCAGTGGATAAAAGTTTTAAGTCCTGTGGATTTCAAACTATACTCTGTAGGGCTTCCTAGGGTTCAGTAAAAGTATCATGGGAGCTGCAATTACAGGTGTGGTATGATTTATAAGTATAATAAGGTGTATAAGGCCAAATAGGTGCCTGCTAAAACCACAGAAGTTCTAGGTCTATCTGTATGCATGTGTTCTCTAGCACTCAGTCTCTTACACCAACTAACATTAATTTATTTTAGGAATAGGCCATGGAAGACAAAAGGAGTACCTGGGATCTCACTGTACCAGAAGGCTTTCAAAAATGGGGGAAAGTTGGGCTGGGGATTTAGCTCAGTGGTTCCGCCGCCTGCCTCGCAAGCGGAAGGACCAGAGTTCGATCCCTGGTACCAAAAAAAAGAAGGGGGGGGGGGAGTTAATGGGATCATTATAACAGGCCCTATTAAGAGTATCAAAAAGAATAATGGTGATAGATCATCACCATTTACACTGAATATAAAAAGAATCTGCATTAATAGGGATACAAAAATGGGGAAGGGGGTGGTTTTCTTTATTATGGAAGAATGCCAGTTGGTAAACAAGAATGAGAGAATCAGAAAATCACCAATATTGCAACCAGCAATGTACCTGATCCAGGCAAGGATTGTCATTGCCAAAAAATCCACTGAGCTAAAAATATTTATTTGATCTTCACATGATCTCATACCAACTCACCCATAATTACAAAGTGGAAGTCTAATAAATATCTCTATATGATCAAATCTACACCAACAATAAGATAAAGTGACACTATATGTCTCCTGATGTGAGGTGAGAAGAGTAAACATCATTTACATACTATTTTTCCCAAAAATATTTAACATGAACCTAATCACAAGGAGGAATTATGTAAATGTAGACTGAGGGATGTTCTTGAGACATCTGGCCTTAAAAATAAGACCTGACACAACCAAATGCCGTGTTATCCTCACTGGATCAAGGATTTAAGCACTCTTCCAGGCTATAAGCCATAATTCAGGGTTTATGAATATAAATATATACAATATTTTATTAATGGCAAATTTGTTGGGCACAATAATGGAATTCTAGCCATGTAAAGAAAATGTCTGTTCTTAGGAGACATTTGATTAAGTATTATATGGAGGTGAAGTACCATTTGTTGTTTGTAACTAATTTCTAATGACTGAGCTCTGGAAAAGAAAGTAAAGCAAATGGAGCAAAATGTTAACTAGTGGTAAATGTAGGTGGACATATATTTTTATTACACTACTGTGCACTCTACTACTGGACCTACACTCTTAGCTATGAAATTTTTAAATGTTTCAAAAAATAGGTTTGTATTAAAAGACAGAGATGTGCTGAAGGGGTCCCACAGGCCAGAGGTTTAACCACTTGGGCACAAAAAAAAATGATGACTGCAGTCATACAAATAATTCAGTCAGTGGTTTTAAGCAGAAACTGTATTTTGGGGTAATCAGGCTTTCCTTTTGAGGTTATCTTATAGAAAAATGCCAGCTAATAAATTAGAAAGAAAGAGAAATCAGAAAGCTGCCATTCAGAATCCCCAAAGAAATGAGCTGACTCTAGCAAAGATTATCAATTGATACTACGATTATAAATTAGGTATATACTTGATAGTGAACTACACATGTGTACAGTTACAGATCATAGTAAGAAAGGAATAACATAATACAGTTCAATGACGATTATCATTTTAATTCAGTGGTCTTAGCAGGAATAATAGCAGATTCAAAGAGGTGTGTCACCATGACACAATATGAGATGTACATCATCTAAGATATACAATACATACTCTAGTTAGAAATGTTTATACTGTTCCAATAAACCTTCAGATCTAACTAGAAGTTCACAGAAAATAACAGGGAGTAATGGAACAAGTTAAAATACACTGCAAGGAACCAACCAGAACAAATCTGGAAGGTGAAACCTTTCATAGGACAGTAGGCCTGGCTACTACAAGTTAGTATCATGAACAATCGCAACAAAATCAAGATTAAAACAAGATCTGTTAGAAGACCCACCCATGTTACATAATACCATATATATGATAATAACATTTTAATAAAGAATGCATTTATATATATATTAAAAAACATGAAGACATTTAATAAGGTAACAACGGTAACTGGGTGGTAGGAATATAGTGTCTACATTCTTATCTGTATTTCCTATAATACACACATAATCTTCTAATAATAAAAGGCTACTTTTATTTAATGTCGGAGGAGCCATACTTAGTGGTGCACACCTGTAACCCTAGCACTTGAGAGGTTGAGGCAGGAGGATCACAAGGAGCTTGAGACAAGCCTGGGATACACAGTGAGTTCAAGGATAGTCTAAACTACATAGTGAGACTACCTCAAAACATCAAAAAATGGGAGGAAATTAATAAGGTAAGTTGCTTTGCTAAAACCAAAATACAATGAACTCTGGTCTCCCACCTACAACTGAAGATTTCCCATCACACCACTTGCCTCCTCACTATGAATCTGATAAGGATAAGAGGGTAAAAAGCCTGAGAGTGGGGCATGACCTTACCTTGACAGGTCTAGGCTATGAGGTACTCTGGCCAGGTCATTAACCAGTCCCTTCTTTAGGAACAGTCGAATGATGTTGTTCATGCCATTGTGCTGAGTCTTGGCTGTGGCACTGCTGTAGAAGCTGGAGGTGGAAGGGCAGGACTCCATGATAGTACTGATGATACACATCACTGCCTGAAGCCTGGGAGAGAAGTTTGACACCCTGGTCATATGAATACAGCCCATTCGTAAACCATGAATACAATAACTGGCCTCAGATAACTCTCTTTGTGCCTTTTGTTTCTTTCTGAGGTAACATCTCAACAGGTCAGAACTACTTCTTGGGTGCCAGCATTCATCATTTATAAAAAAAATTATATTTAAATTAGGGAAATAGAAATGTATAACCTATTCAACTCCTTGCTTAAAGACTAGCAAAAAAAAGTTTTCTCTAGTTGTCTGCCCATTTTCTCCAAATAGTAATTAGTGCTCTCAGTACTTTGAAGCACCATTATAACTATTTAAAAGGATCAGAGTGTACGATGCCAGTATGACCAGAATTCTTGTTCATATGCAAAGGACCCCATGGACAGAGAATGGAGCAAGGGGATATTCTTGGTTATCAGCACTAGGTCAAGCATGGGTTTTACCTGGCATGTTTCTCTGTACTCTCAGCCATAGCCAATGCCCGTCCTAGGGCTGCTTTTACTTCATTCACTAGGGCAACCTGGGCATCTGTACCACTCCCTGCAGCAGCCAGGCTTGCGAGGAATAGACGGGCCAGGGCAGGTGTGTCCTTATCTTCTGCATTCTGGGTGTGTGGGAGCAGGTGGTCCAGAACAAAAGCTAGTACACTGCAGTCCTGAAAAGTCAATTGTGACATTTACTCACAAACACAATTTTGTCACGTTTTGCACAGCAACAAGGTAGAAACACACATACTTTTTCCTTCAAGTCATAAATTATCAGGTCCACTTTACAGATGAGGAAACTAAGGCTCAAAGGTACAAAACAGGTAAGCAGCGAATCAATTACAAAGCTTTCGGAACCTTTACAAATCTTACAAATCACATTTATTTCCCACTACAGTTAACATATATAGATATTACATTGTATTTCTTCAAACATGTTTATATATGATGTTTAATGGAACTGTTCATAGGTAACCCTATAAATATATTAAGATAAATTAAGGATTTCTCCCATTGGATAGGTAATTTGAGGCCCAAAGAAAAGTGGCTTGCACTAAGAATTTAGTGAAAGCCTGAGGTATCCAATATTGATTCATAATTGAATGCTATAATGCTTTCAGAATTCAATTAAATTGTAATTTTACTTAAATCTGCAATGTGCCTGGTATGAGTTGCATGGGAGCATAGCCAGACACAGATATACAAAAATATTTAACGCCAGTTACTTAAAATAGCAAAAAAGGCCCAACAAGGAAAAGAAAGTCAGTCAGACTCTTCTGTGATTTACACCATGGTAATTCCTTATTTTAGAAAAAACCTTTTAAGTTCTGTGGTCTTTTAAGCATATTTTGGAACTAGATAGTACTAGTTTTCGAACTAGATAGTTGCACAACAGTAAATATAGTAAACACTCAATCACACACTTTAAAATGGTCAATTATATGGGAATATAAAGAAAATGCAATGAAGAATTCTAGACTCTGGAAAACTAGATAAAGCGAGCGTAAGACAATATTAGAAAATTTTAATTCATTTACAATGAAATACAAAGTTAAAACTGTTTTCTGAATAACAGAACAAATAATGTCATGTGAGGTTATTAGTAAAAGCTGGAAAAAGCTTTGCAATTTGGGAACACAATGTGACCAAGTACAAAAGATACAGCTCTGGTATCAGAGATCTGGATTCCAATTTTAGTTCTGCTACTATGCAGTGTGGCCTTAGGCCTGTTATTTACCTCTCTGAGCCTTCTCTCCTCTGCTAAACAGATAATACCAATAACCTTACAGTGTGGAGGTGAGAATTACCAATGGTATTTGCAAAATACTTATCAAAAGCCAATGACCAGTAGGTCACTGGACACATTAGACAGGATATTTAAAAACAAGAATAAAAGACTTGAAGCCAGGCATGGTGGTGCGTACCTCTAGTCCCAGCTATTTGGAAGGCTGAAGCTGGGAAGATTGCTTGAGCCCAGGAACTGGAGACCAGTCTGGGCAACAGATCAAGACCCCCACCTCAAAAACCAACCAAGATTTCAATAGACACTTCCCAAATGAGAATATCCAAATGGCCAATAAACCTAAGAAAAGATGGTCAACAGATAAATGCAAATTTCAACCATAATGCAATACCACTACATACTCACTAGGGTGGGTAAAATGAAAATTACCGAATGTTGGCAGGTGGCAAATAATTAGAACTCCTCTATACTGCTTATATAAAATCAACTGATACAAGTATTCTGGAAAACTTTTGGCATCATCTGCTAATTCGAAACAAATGCAGGTTCTACAGCTAAGCAAATCTACTCCTAGCCAAGTATCACCCAACAGAAATAGGTTTTTTTTTTTTTGGTACCAGGGATCAAACTCAGGACCTTGCGCTTGCAAAGCAGGTGGCAGAATCACTGAGTTAAATCCCCAGCTCTAGAAATAGTTCTTTATGTTTAAAACACATGTATAAAAATGCTTATAGCAGCACAACTTGTGATAGCTTCAAACAGAAAACTACCCAACTTTTAACAGTACAATGAGTAAAAATAGAATTGACAGTCACACAATGTAATTCTATTTAGGAGGGATGGGGATGTAGCTCAGTGGCGCCCCGCCTACCCGGCAAGCATAAGGTCCTGAGTTACATCCCCAGTACCCCCCCCACCATATCTATACAGGAATGCAAAGAAACTCCACTACACACAAGATTGAATGGTACAAACATGTTAAGCGAAAGCCAGATGCAAAAGAGCTCATATTATAAGATCCATTTATATAAAATGCAAAATCAGTTCATGTGAGAGGGAGCAGATAATTTGGGTGGTAGTTATTTAGCAAAGACTGACTATTCAATTAGGATCTATGTGTTTCTAACTTGGATTAAAGTAAAATTAGTTTAAAAGACCAAGCTGTTTCCAGATTGCAATACTAGTGCTCTTGCTCAGACCCTCTGCTGCTTACAAACTATAAAATTATGACTCACAAAATGAGGTCCCCTGAATGAAAAAAACCTCATGAGACATTCATTTAACATATAAGGGAACATTATATAGTCTCTCAAAGCACCCACTCAGTTGAAAAATCTAACCTCAGGATAATTCCGTATCACATACAAAACATGACTTCATTCTTTTCCAAAGCTCTACTGATGGACATTTAGACTTACTGTGTATTTTTGTCTGCACGTATGGAAGGTAAAACATCTCTATCTTCTTGTTTACAGTGAACCCCTGAAATTTGTGGGAGTTATATTCCTAAATCATCCTTGTATTGTGAAAGATCATGAATTTTAGAAATGGTTAGAAAAATGCCTTTTTTTTTTTTTTGGTACTGGGGATCAAACTCGGGCCCTTACGCTTGCGAGGCAGGCAACAGAGCCACTGAGCTAAATCCCGGGTCTACAAATGCCTATTTGTATAGTTTAAACCCTAAATATGCTATGTCTCCTGCAGTTATGAAATTTAATAAAATACTGCATTAATAAAGCCTTAGAAGGTCCAGGGTATTTTGGCAACATCTTTGGGCTTTAAGAACAAAGCTGAGAACACTTCAGACAGCTACATGGAGTACAGCAATCTGTTTATGATGTGGGAATGCTGGTACATCTGCCAGAGATGGGTTACAGGGCAGCAGCCAATCAACAGCAAGGAAAAGTAAACACCACTCTAGGATTGGCTACTTGCAAACCTCCTGGCAAAAAAAGCAATTGTAGAGGATATTTGTAGTTTCCACAAAATTGCAGGGATTTCTGTAAACAGTTATTAGTTAGGTTCTAAGGGAAAACATGCAAACAACTGAGGTTGTGAACTGCGACTTCATGGGGGTATACTGTATATGGCTTATTTCACCAGCCCTTAGATATATTTACTTAAATGCCTCACACATACCTCTTAAATTTCACATTTTTCCCCCAAACCTTTTCCCCTTCAGTGCTGTTAGATGTTAGATGATGTTGTTAGTTGCCATCCATAACAGGAATAAAACCCATAAGAAACAAGAGTGCTTGATTTCTTCCTTTATCCTCCAAATCCAATTATTATCATTTCTACCTCTAAGATATCTTTTTAACCATTCATTTTCCCAACTTCACCAAGATCTTGTATTATCAAGATTATAATACCAGATTCCTAACTGATCTTTCTAATTTACATCTTGCTTTTTGCAATCTCCAAACTGCAGACCAAAAAACAACTGACCAACCACCAAAAAATCCCCACCAAATGTCATTAACTCACTTCTTGAGTAAGCCTGATGGCTCCACATCATGGGGAAAAGGTCTAGATTTTTAATGTATTGTAAGGGGCTTCATTGGGTGAGCGCTTAGCATGCATGAATTCCTAGCAAAGTGTCCAACACACAGCAGGTACCCAAATGAATGAAATTTAGTATCTTAATCAAAACTGGAAATATTACCTCTTTGATCAGTTCAGACTGGCCCACAGTGTAGCTGTAGTTGGCAATCAAGGTAGCGATACCAACATAGGACCTCACCAACTCTGCCAGAAGACGGAGGATAGTGGAGGTAGGCATTAAAGGTTTGCTTCCCTTGCCTTTCTGCTTGTTTTCCTCAGAGGCCCGGTCTCCTTCTTTATCTTTCTTCCCATCCCGAGACTCCTCTGGAGTTGAAGCTCCTGAAAAAGAGCCAAACATTGGTTCAATTTCACACTAAGGCAAACTCAAGCCTTAGGTAGAAAGAATATTAACTTCTCTACTCTGGATCACGTGTATAAGCTGGATCCTCTTTTTACACCATGGTTGAAGGACAGAGAACCTGGATGACCCAGGTCTCCACATGGTATATAGATACAATATAGCAGTGAGGCTTTGTTCAACTGTTCATGTACCCCCTCATTATGTATGTAAAATTATACATAATTTTATGCTCCAGAAATACTGTACTAATAGCTCCCTAATCATGTCTTGCACCCTCTCTCAACATTTTCCTTCTCTTATATTTGCCTGGCACACAATTACCTAGTTTGGCTCAAATGCTCACTTTCTCTATAAATATTCTCCTGTATCACCTAGATGTATCGAGATACTATGCACACACTGTTCATTAGCTACACACGCCTGCATTCAAGCAGTTACCTTGCTATTGTAGGTCTCCCTCACTAGACAAAGTTCTTTTAAGTGCAAGGATTTATTTTGGGGCCTAATATAGTTTGCTACATAGTAGACACCGATGCCTCCCTTCACTAATATTGCTATCACCCATACCCATACCAAATGGTAGTAAGCATATTAATATAAGTTGACCATTATTTTACCAGTTATTTCACTTTTTCAATTTATCTCTAGGGATTAGTATGATACACAGATTATCTCCTAAACTAGATCTTAAAGTCCCTCTCTATTCAAGGTTAAGCAGCTCTTCAAAGTTCTCATTTGACTTGTTTCCACATGACATATCTCTCTAACTCATGGTGCACAGACAATGGGCTCTTCTGACACTGTCAAAATCTATCACAAAGGGCATATAATTAGAATAGCATCATTGGCACCAAAGAGAACTTACTAGAAGATATATGAGCTGGTTTAAAAACTATAGGCAAGGGATCTTACCATAGCAATCATTAACAGGTTAATACAAATTACACTAATTTCAGCATATAGAGACCCCTTATTTACACCAACCCTGACAAAGTTCACTTAGACAAGTAATTGTGGCAATTATACCTGTATTTTACTGCCCTCTGCTCAGGACAACCTATAGCTTCTTGAAGCTATCTTCCCAAGAATAACAACAAAAGAGTAAATCATTACCCTCTCCTTGGGAGGTCCCAGATGTGGAAGTCTCACCAGAGGCACCATCTGCAGCAAAGACCTGACTCTGTGGAAGAAAAAAGCTCCTGAGCCATTATGAATTTCAAAGACAGCTAATTCCCAATTAGCAAGACTCCTTTCCAGGGTACCAGTGGAGAATGCTACAGATTTTCTTTGGCCAACTTTTAATCATGTTCTACCTCTAGAATTGGTGGAAAGCTATCATTATGAACACATTACCTGGGAGAGTAGGGAGAAAGAAAATTTCTAGAGACATTCCAAATTTAATTTTTAGGCAACAGATCATTGGTAGATATATCTAAATTATCTTTAAAATTGCAACGGCATTGGCATAGGAAAAGACTTTATGAGCAAAACCTCAGTAGCACGGGAACTAGCAGAAAGAATCAACAACTGGGATTTCATCTTATTGAAAAGCTTTTGCACTGCAAGAGAAACCACCAACAGAGCTAACAGACAGCCTACAATGTGGGAAAAAATTTTTAGCAGCTGTAACTCAGACAAAGGGCTACTATCTAGAATATATAAAGAACTGAAAAAAACCAACCCCCCCCAAATTCAAAGACCCAATTCAAAAATGGGCATCTGAAATGAACAGGTATTTCTCAGACAAAGAAGTAAAAGCAGCAAATAAACATATGAAGGAATGTTCAACATCACTGGTCATTTGAGAGATGCAGATGAAAACACTGACATTCCACCTCACCCCAGAAAGAATGGCTGCTATCAAGAAATCAACCAATAACAAATGCAGGCGGGGGTGTGAAGAGAAAGGAGCCCTTTTCCATTGTTGGTGGGAGTGCAGACTGGTGCAACCACTATGGAAATCAGTGTGGGGATACCTCAAAGAACTAGGGCTGGAGGTCCCATTTGACCCAGCTATTTCCCTGCTGGGTATTTTCCCAAAAGAATTAAAAGAATCATACCACAGAGATATATGTGTACCCATGTTTATTGTGGCACAGTTTGTAATAGCTAAAGCCTGGAAACAGCCCAAGTGCTCATCAACTGGAAACTGGATAAAGATGTGGTTTTTTATAAAATGGAGTACTATTCAGCCATAAAGAAAGAGAAACTAGAGTCATTTATAGCGAAATGGATGCATATTGAGGCCATACTCTTAAGTGAAATAAATAAGACACACATGTGTAAATATCGAATAGTTTCTCTAGTGTGAGAAACTGAGAGTGTAAATAAAGGACTAAAAGGATTAATAATTAATAATTGATACTTTGAAATAGGAAAAGGTCCAAAGAGGTAGGGGTGGTGGGAGGGGAAGGGGAAAGGAAAGAATGGAAAGGAAAAATTATGAGAAAAGAAAAAAAAAAGGAAACGAAGTATGTAAATAGGGAAGGGTTTAGGGGAGAAGTGCGCACAGGTAACGGGGAAAATATGAGAACCAAGATACATCATGTACAGGTACAAGCACCTAAAGGTAAATGTAAATGTATTGTATACCTAAAATGTACCAATAAAAGAATTTAAGAAAAAAAAATTGCAACAGCATAACACTAAATACAGAGACCACATAAGCAACGGAAAGAGAAGACAGAAATGTTAGAATTGACTTACATTTAAGGAAAAACTTGACTGTGTATCAAAGTCACTGCTATGACGAGTAAGTGACCGGTACTGCTGGTATACATCATCACCCATGTCTTGCAGGAGCTGGCCAACTTCCTGGGTCATGCCCCCAGGTTTAGGATCTGATTTGTCTGCTAAAAAACCCCAGAAATAAACATCAAAAATAAAGCAAATTCACACATCACATAGATTATCCTAAGGAAAATCCAGAATCACCTGACTTGAATGGAAGCTTGAGTTCCAAGCAATTAAATCATGTTTTTTTCCTAGCACTTATATACAGCCTTTGAGGTAGGAACATAGGAAACCGTGTTATACCCTCTAATATTGCCCCTAGCTCTTTGGGCAATAAAAAGTTTTTGAGTATGAAAACATTAGAGAATTCCTGGCATTTTATTCTCAATCTGCTCATAAGTTCCTATTATCTCCTTTCAAATCTTTATTCATTCTTCTCTGTGTGTTACACACTTTTTTTTTTTTTTTTTTGGTACCAGGGATTGAATTTGGGACCTTGCACTTGCGAGGCAGGTGGTGGAACCACTGGGCTAAATCCCCGGCCCATATGTTATATACTCTTATACAAAAGAGAATAGATAAAACAAACTTGTTCTAAGGAACTTTTCTACCTGTCTCACCCTTAAAAGGACAGCAGCTGGCTCACCCTAAGATCCACCACTACCTTGGGACCTATCATATTAATGATTACTAGTTTCTTCAGAAAGGTGCACTGTGTCTTATTCATCTTGATTTCCAGAGTATGGGTTTAAAGTGAGTGCTACTAAGCCATGAGTTGGTTGAAATGACTCAGGCAAAGTCATGTATTCTCTGCAGTGCTTAGCCTTCTGAGGTAGAGTAGCCACATACCTTCCTCTGGGGCATGGTATGCAGCCAGAGCATTCAGCATATCATAGATCACTTCCTTGATAGTATCGGGAATGACAGGCAGAGATGAAGGCTTCAAAGGGGTTGTTTTCACCAGCTGTACAGCATTAGGGCCTTTAATCCTAAGATTCTCAAATTCATCATCTGAAGCTAAGCCAAAATGAGAGAAAAAGCAGTCAACAGTGAACCAGTACTACCTAAACTTGGTTACAAACCAAGAAAAATTTAGAAAGGGGCTTATATAAAACTCAAACTTTGAAAAGGAGGCCATTATTAATGTTCAAGCAACATACTGTACTATTAATTGTAGGTCAGCCCTACTGCCTCACCAAGATGAACTCTTAGAAGGCGAAGACTAGACTAAATGAGTCCTTGGTATCTCTGGCAGGGATAACAACAGAGCAAAGTTCAGAGAAACTACTAAAGTACAGTAACTATTGAACTGACTGGTCCAAATGATCTGTCAAAGTCCTTGTACTTGCTTAGAAAGGCTAAGTTACAGATTTCCTCACAGGAAAAATCTCTGGAGTTATACCATGCTGAAGATTTCACTGTTTCAAAGGCCAGGAATGAAATGAAACTAACCAGTTCCTGAACCTCGAGGGGCTGGAAGAGCAATGCGGATACAGCAGTTTGCCACTTCAGTGAATATGTCTGGATTACGGCATGCGGCTGGCCCAAGGACTCGAAGGATATAGTTGATCTCTCGAGAGCCTAGACTGCCAGATACAACACCAGAGGTAGTGCTTCCAGCTCCACTTGTTGCTGCTGAGCGCACAACCTAGTAAAGAGATGGGAAAACACTGGTGATTAAACATCACTTTCTAAAAATGCAACTGTAGTCAAGGAAGCAAAGGAAGCATTACCAAAGATTAAAATACTAACCAGGCTCTGCTTCAAAAGAGTAGATGACAGCTTTAGATTTTCAGGAGAAAGATATACTTGGTCTTTAAATCCTATCCCATCCCTTTTCAATTCAAAAAACATGGCTCATAAAAAAGTTAACAGCACACCTCAAAACTATCAATTCTTAGACCAGACTGCGTAATAGAAGCTGGGAGATACATCTAGATCATAAATCCCACACAACTTCCACTTTTATGTGCCAGCTCCTAGCCTCCTCAAATGCTGTCCCGATTTTAAGCCAGAAAGGTTCAAAATATGTAATACTGATATCCTCTCAGTGTATAAGAACAAAAATAAACATTTCTTTGCACCTCAAGTCAAACACTAGTCTGAGATAATAGCCACAGGAAATATCAAACTTCTACAGATTATTTGCTTTGATATCAAGGCTCAATACAGATATGCTTTTGCTCTTCTCCCAAAATTGCTTACCAATCATGAAAAATACAGGAAAGTATGAAGAACTCTACTTCAAAACTCAACTATAGTACTTGATATCTTAAATGTTTTTCTTATCAAATCAGTCTTGCTTTTAGTCTAGCCCCAATATTTTCCTTAGGTAGTTATAATTCTGAATTAATTTCTTCTCTTTTGCTTTTTTGAGATGGGGTGGGGGGGGTCTCACTTTGTAGTCCAAGCTGGCCTCAAACTCACTGCAATCTGCCTGCCTCAGCCTCTCGAGTGCTGGGATTATAAGTGTGCAGCACTATACCCAGCAATAATTTTATTTTTAAACATAAAAAATTGTGAATGATGTAAGGTACTATATAATTAATACAATTCCTGTACTGCTGAACACTAGAACTCTATAGTTTCTTGATATTATAAGCAACTCCACAGTGAATTTATGCTGACATACTTGATGTTAACCATCAGGTACATTCCTAGCCACAGAACTTCTAGATCAAAGGACATCTTAAATTAATAGTATCAAATTGGTCGTCCAATGTGGTTGTACCAATTTCTACTTCTGTCAAAAGTAAAAGTATGTTTGGCTTTCCACACACAAACCTATAATGTATAATATCAAATATTTGCATTTTGTTAAAGCTTTGAAAGTTTTCTCCCCATCCAATGGGGAACTATTTAACCATAGCATTTTTACATTTATAAACTTCCAAAGTCTATCTGTACACAGCTGTTTCTTCCCTGCTGAGCCGTCTCCTGACCTTGGATCCCTATGCATGCTGCCTTTAATAGTTCTATTGTTTTTACACATGTGAGGTAAAATCAAAAAGGCTGAGTGAAGAATTTGACATGTATACTCATACACACAATTGAAATATAAATTGATACCACCTTTCTGGAAAATTTAAAACATACACCTTTTGATCCAATTAACTAAGCTCTAAGAGTAACAATCTTAAACCCAGACAAAGCTAAGCACAAAAATGCATATTGCAACAATGTCTCAAGAGATGGAAGTAGAAATGATGTCATTTAACAGTCATGACACTATTCACAAAAAATTAGGATGGAGAATTTTGTAAAAGCAGAGGAGGAAAAGCTTTTTACTAGGTAAGATGTTTGACTCTGATCTCCCTGCTGTTTTTCTTTTCTTTTTTGGTACCGGGGATCGAACTAGGGTCCTTGCGATTGAGGGGCAGGCTTCGATTGTGGGGCAGGCTTCGGAACCACTGAGCTAAATCCCCTGCCCTCCCTGCAGTCTTAATGTTGATGTTCCAGATGTTTTATGTTTTGTAATTACCAATTCATTTCTTCCATTGCTTTATAAATTTCCTAAACGACATAAACTGCTATCTGAACTGCACAATGGGTTTGTGTTAAGTGTCTACCACAGTGACTGACAGATCATATTTAAAAAGCTTTGCTATATTTTTACAATCCAGAAATAAAGTTTTTGAAGAAAGGCTGTTTAGATGAATGTCTGAGAGGTGTTCCTACAAAGGAATGATCTTTAAGGCATGATCTTTGTGTCCCCATTTTCTACTAAGCATTTTTGGCTTGGTTAGTGAAACCTAGATTAAGACAAGACTTTCCAGATAAGAAGTATTAAAATAGTAATACGACATTTAAGTATAGAAAATGTATTTTCTAATTTTTTTTTGTCTATGGAGGATTGAACACAAGGCCTTTGTACTGAGTTATGCCCCTACCTCATTTTTATTTTTAGTTTTGAGACAGAGTTTCTTTCACTAATTTGCTATGGCTGGGGTTGAACTCATGCTGCAGTTTTCCACAGTGTGAAGATTACAGCCGTGTGCCACCATGCTGGATAATTATTTTTAAAAATATTACTTAGCAGGATAAAGTACCATACCCAAGCAAATTTCTAAGCACATGGCTGAGAAATTTTGCTGGGCAGATTATGCAGTGTACACATCTAAAAAGAACTGGAAATATTTTCTGATAGCAAGGAAAACAAAGTGTGATTTGAAGCTAAATCACCATGTGGCATAAAAAATACTCACCTTTTCCATTGTATGACGGAGGGTGCAGGGGTCCTCAATGATGTGTCTTAAGAGAAGGGTGACCAGGGGAGTAAATCCATTGAAACCTGAGCTCTGGGTCAAACTCAAGATCATGCGAGTACTCTTCAGCTCTGCAAACATCATGGCATATTTGTGGTCCCGGGTGAGCCTCAGGCAGAGGCGAAGGGTGGCATGCAAAGTGTCTGGGTCCACAGGGACTCCCAGCATGCTCACACATGCCCGGATTAAAACAGTCACCATATCTTCTGTCAGGCCCTGGATCAGGATCTCCCCAATTTTTGTTTCTTCTAGGCTCACTTCCTTTTCAGTGTTTGTAATCTCCAGGGTCAAAGAGGTATCTACAAATGAGAATTTACACAGTTTCACTTCACATTTACTTCCGCAACTCTCCTCCTAAGAAACCAACTGCCAGCTTGGGTATTAAGAAGAAACACAGCAAATATGAATTCTAAGACCAGATGAAAAGACATGCCATGTAGGGGAGTACTATGCATCTTTTATTTGCTAAGTAATTGGATGAAAACCACTTGCAGTGAAACTGGCCAGATTTTAAGCCATAAAGGCATACTAGCTTTAGGTAAAACACTCCTTAAAAACATTCAAAATGAAAACCCCATACCACTGCCTTTATTTTCTTTACGTTTGATATCCATTTCTTTGCTTTCTTCCAAAGTCTTCTCTAGTTCCTGGCCATTGTTGTTTTTTGAGTTTTTATTCAGTCGTGGTACCCTGAGGAGAGTCAGCATCACAGGCCGTCGATTCCCTGTTTCTTCATTAACCTAGGAATTCAAATAGACAAAAAATCTTTACCAGAAAAGTAATTATAAAGGTTGGAGGTAGGGAAGATCTTTTTGGCAAAATGCTGCAAAAATAAGGAACCTTGGCAATTTATTCCATTTCTATAATTTACAGAGAGAATACACAAAGGGTCCAGAGGGAAAGTGGCATAAACAAGGCCCTATAATGAATTTCTATACTTTTCAGTAGATTAAATACCATCTCTAACTACATCCTAACCCTTGAACAAAAATCATATCTAACAAGCACAAAATCAAACTGCCAAAGACTCATGGTCTATCTAACCAATGATTTTAGGAAGCCTCAGTTCTGTTAAAAACTGCAAGACAATATATAAGTGGAATAGTCGGGCATGGTGGCACATGCCTGTAATCCCAGCACTTGGCAGGCTGAGGCAGGAGGACAGCTGCAAGTTCAAGGCCTGCCTGGGAAACACAATGAGCAGCCTAAACTACACAGCGAGACCCTGTCTCAAAAAAGGGAGGAAAAAAAAAAGTGGGAATCCTGCTCTTTAACATGTTAGGACTGCCAGTTGATAAAGCAAACCAAAAGGTAAACCTAGTACAACTACCTCTTTCCAATAAAGTTTGTAGCATTGAATGAATTAGTACCTGCACCATTGTAGTAAACTGAACAGTGTATCTTCTTCGGCCTGCAGTGAATCGCACACTCGTTTCTCCAGATTTCCAGGCAGAATCAATAGTGCTGTTATTGCTTGCACTGTAACTACACCAACGCCCAGAGCGGTCATCAAACCAGCGCCAGTTGTTGCTGTTGGACTGTAGGTACTATATATAAAAGCACAAAGTCATATGTATTTTTCTTTCGAGATTGATTGTAGAAATAGTAACTTCATTATTTCTTCTAAAACTAACCCAAGAAACAGAATTCTACTGGACATTTAATAAAATTTGAAAACTGAAAGAAATGCTTAGCATCTCTATGCAAAAAAACCCATATATCATCTGGTCTTGCTACCCTCTCCTTTTGTTTTCCTCAAAGGAAAAATATTCATTTGAGAAGTACTGAACAAAAATTCCATTTCTAAGAAGTTACTACAATAACATACAGTGTTATCTAAAGAGTTGGCTCTTGGAGACACCGTTGTACACTATGTCATTCACGTAACAAAAGAGCATGTTTCTTTAATATTTATTTCCTAGTAAGTTCCTAAGACCTTTAGCAAGTAGTGCCACAAGAAAACAATTCTAAATCTATATTTGGAAGAGAAAAATAGCTATGAAGATCCCTGTAGAGATTTATACCTTGGTCAAAGACCTTTGCATTGTTTACTGATCTCTCACATTCTTGTCTGGTCTACTTTTGCCTATGCAGCTAAACCATCTTGCCAACCACAGACACTATCTGCATCGCCTACCTTAGTCATCTGGGCTCTCCTCTTTGAGGAGATAGCAGTCTTTTCATAGAAATCAATAAGTAGCAACACCGGAGTGATCCACCTAAAACAGAGAATAATTTGTTCTAGGTAAGCCAGAAACCTGCATAAATTGGGAAAATACATATTTTCATTTTGTCAAGTACTTCATTATTTTCAAGCCACAAAAGCATTCAATATTTGTCCTCTGTATGCCCCAGGAAAACTGCTTGATTCAGGTCCTAAACCCAAGGGGTCAAGTATTAGAAGAACAAAAAAAGTGAAACCAGGCTAGATACAGGATCACTCACTTGGGGGTTTGAACCTCTTTCTGTTCCTTGGCGGCTTGTAGGCAGGGCTGAACCACTTCTAAGAGCTTGATTAGGACATTAAGGATGCCACTCGATTCAACTACCCAAGCACATGGCAGTTTCAACTCCTGATTGATAAATGAAAAGAAACGATACAAGTTTCTACTAAGTATCAACAATTAGCAATGTATAGAACACAAGGTGAAACAGTAACAGAAATGAATTCAAACTCTACTTCTTAACCACTTATCCTGTTTAATCTAACATGAGTTAAATTCTCTAGCCTTTGTAATGATTAAATGAATACACACACAGTGTCTGGCATATTAACATGTGCTGTATGCATAAATGGTCATAACTACCATTACAGACTGTCACCTAAGCTGTGCAGTCTTAACTATGTTGAGGTTGTAAAGCTTTTGATTTACAAAGAAACCTTATAATCTTAAGGAAAATGAAATAAAGAAGTACAGTAGTTCTTACTGAGGTTCCACAGAAGTGGTGCTTTTAATAGCAAATCACTGGAAATGAATGTCCAACAATAATTATGTGATTATTTATGTTTTTTTTTTCTGAGATAGGGCCTCTCTCTGTAGCCCGGGTTGGGCTTGATCTCAAGGTGATCTTTTTGCCTCAGCCTCCTGAGTGTTGTTGGGATTACAGGTGTGCACCACCATACCTGGCTTGGCTTTGTTATATTTATTTTGAAAAAGTAATTATTAAATAACTTACATAATTATTTAAATAAATTAGAAAACATCCAAAAGATGGAATAATGTGTACATGATATAGGAAAATGGTCTGAAAAAACAGTATCTCAATTGTTAAACACATTCAAAATGGGGCTGTAATTTGTCTCACTGCTGGGTGGCCTGAACCACTGGTGATACATGCATGACTGTCCCATTGAGCAGCTTTTCATTAATTTTATTAGTAAAAAAACCGATAAAAGTCATTAGATCTGTTTGTACCACCAGTGGTACATGCTGTCCAATGGGAAAGTCACACGTTTCACTAGTAGTTCAAGCTGGTGGAAATGTAGGAAGTGGAAAAGAAAAAGACTAAAGCAAATATAAGACCATTATACTGTTATCTGTGATTCTTTTTAGATGGGGGCCCAAGAGTAACTTGAGGACCCCAAAGGATTCATTTTTTGGAAACTTTTATCATTTCTATCCTAAAGAGAAACTCCATGACAATTTGACACACATGACGAGCTACAAATAAAGAACCATTTGTATAAGGTCAACTGTTTCCTAGTTCTTATGCTGTCAGAACAGTAACACATCTTACCCAAACCATTCCTTTGCCTCAAATAATGTTCTTACTGACTAGGTAGGGAAAAGAAGAGTCTTATTCTATCTGATGTTTGTTACCTTGACATTGATAACATCCAATTTCCACAGGATAACCCATTATGTGGCAGGTTTCTGCAGAGGCAAAACTATTCCATGATGACTATAACAAGCATTTTAATTATTCTTCTTTTAAAGTCCCATCTCATAGTCTTTTGACTCAATTAATATTAAAGAAGCCATTCTCTTATTATCCAGAAATGATGCATGCCTTCCTGACCTCACACAAAACTGTGGATGTCATTCATGAGCATAGATTACTGTACTGTGTACTTAATTGTGCACATTTTAGCTTATCAGAAACTGTGAGCTGATAAAATGCAGGGATCACGCCTTACACTTTTATTTAATGTCTCACCATGGTAGGTGTTTCATGAGTGAATGATATGAACCCAAAAGATAATAAATCATACCTCGAACAACAGAGTTAAAAGCAAGATTCTAGTAGCCAAATTGGAGGCCTGGGGCAATGTGGCCATTTGACTGATCCATTCTGACACAGTTTTTGTGTCACTTGTTGTCAGAGGAAGAGCAGCTTTTATCAATACATCAGCAGCTTCCCACACCTAGAAAAGCAGCAAAGTGGCCAAGTTAGATGAAGTTATATGAAAACATTTTTTTGTCTTTTAATATAAATCCCTCCATCCTCAATACATTCACTGAGGAAAGGTAAACAGTAACAGATTTACCATAAGGATTTACTGTTTATCAAAAAGATTAATTACCACTAAATGATTACTTTCTTTGGCTAGATTATAAAGAGGCTACATTTTAGGTTAAAGAAAATAATTACTTTAAAAATCCTCGGTACATAGTGAACCTCACAAAGCTTCTACCAACTTACGCTTGGTATTCTTTTACTACATCCCCCCATAATTATCACAAAAACCAGAAAGTTAGAAATAAGTCTGTTTTTAGTTTGCCAATTTTAAATTTCTTATAATGATTTTGGTATCAGTGCTCTCTTCTATTTAGGTTTTAGTTTCCCTAAAATAATTTATGTTACTATAAAGAAACTAAACATTTCTATAGAAAAATCTCTGTAGTTTTCCTTTATTTTTGTTTCCATGCATTACAAAGTTATGTTTAGGTAGTCCAAAAGACCCTTCCTCCCATTTCTAATCTTAAAAGTGACATGAAATAAGGTTCTAATGAGATAAATACATAAATAAATTGATTAAACAAAAAACTACAACCCAAATATTAATTGGCTATCTCTGGGGGTAGGGATGCACAGTATTTTCTTTCTTATCCTACTTCTACAATTAGCACACATTAATTTTTAAGGGAGAAAAAGAGTTGAAAAAGGACACGCAGTGGGGGTTACAGTTATCCACCAGGAAGTGGCTACTAAGTAGAAAAAAAGTAATTTTCAATGTTAATTCATGGGGTTAATGGCTCAAGAGTAAGATAGATTTTAGACAATCTGGAGACAGGTAGGTAGAAAAGAAAGCTTTTTCCCTTCCAAAGTCATTTGGTAACATAAATTCATCATTACAGAAAACATTCAAGCAAGAGTTAAACTACAATCAAAAGAATCCAGAGAGAATACAGCCATGTCAGATAGAACACAAAAATATTAACTTCTCAGAAAATTGATTTTAAAAGATGGCAGGAAAACCACCTCATATATCACTACTCATTTCTGGCCCCTTGAAAGCTTACCTGATTGACTACTTGTTTCAGAATCATGTCACGATAATCTGCTCCATTTCGTTTGATGGCTGTCATGATCAAATCACATACACGGTACACTGTGTCTGGCAGCTCATCAAGAAGGTGGAAGCAGCCAGGCAACATGGTATCTGTGAAAGTGTGGAGCTCATCTTGCTCTAATGGGTCAGCATCCTGGAACTTCTCGAGACATTTAGCCTCTTCTTCTTCCTGCTTTTCTCGAGCTTTCCGTTCCTCTTCCTCTTTACGACAAGCAACTTCCTAGAGGGAGGGAAGGAAGAGTGGACTGCACATGGGATATGTGAAGGAAAGATCAAAGAGACTCTGAAAATATATTTGCCTCACTATATGAACACCCTTCTCCATTCTACTCAAGGAATTGAAACTTTCATCAAGGTGTGGCAATGACTATAGGGGCAGAAGCCACTTAGGGAACACAGAGAAGACTGATTCCAACAACCCAAACCACTGCCAATTATCTGCAGCACTCTATGGTACCATCCATAAAATCATTTTTAGACACTGTCCTATATTTTCTGCCAGTGTGGTAAGTTGAAGTAATTAATTTTCCAGGAATATACAGTCAAGTTTGGCCCAATGGTACTCCCAAGTACTGCTGGGTCTCTTATTTTCAATAATGACTAATACTGCATCTGTCTCGTCTAATATTTCAGGTCAATATAAGGTAGATTGCCAGGTGTGGTGGTGCATGCCTGCAATCCCAGCACTTGGGAGGTTGAGGTAAAAGGATGTCCATGAGTTCCAGGCCAGCCTGAACTAAGTATTAAGATCCTATGTCAGAAAACCAAAAAAAGAATATAAGGTAGCTCAATGATGGACAGCAAGGTTTAGATTAAGTACTCCCATGTCTTTGATAATACTTTAATCTTGCCAATTATTTTGCAATTAACAGCAAAATATTCACAGATATACTCAAGTTAATGGGCCAAGCCCTTTTGCTGCAATTTCCTAGTTACCTCAGGTGACTCTGCCCTTTGATCCATTGGAATGTCCTGTCCTAGAGACATGGCAATTGCTCTCATCATTTGGTCCTCTTCAGACATGCTCAGATCCTAGAGTGACAACAGAAAATCCAACCATTGTATACACACAAAATTAAAAAAAAGAGCAAACCTAAACTCAGAAGTTCAACTAATAAACTCAAACTTTTAGAGGAGAAAGGGCTCTGAATAAAGCTCTCTCCAGTCAAACTGAACTAGGCTTACCTGGTCACTATAAGAACAGTGGGGGAAATTTGCAATGAAAATTAAGTAAGCGTGACCACCTATTTTGCATCTCATAAAGTGTGCCTTTTCTATTGCTCTGATTTAGTTTTTCTAACAAAGAAAGTCCAAGTAATTAGGGGATACAAAGCATGTAGTTATTATATTCTGAGGCATTGAGGGTTATTATGAAAAGAAATATTGCCGTAAAGAAGTATGAAAATGAGAAGCAGTTTATAGAAAGACAAATGATGGACAGATGTGGGGAAAAAAAGGTATTAGTAAGCAAACTGATATTCCGGAATATTAAGAGTTCCTGTGCCAACTTACCCGAACAACTCCTCCCATGATTGGAGGAGGGTGGGTTAGAAGGTATTCTGTGGCCTGCTCCATGGTGCTGGTGTTTAACAAGGCCTCCATAGCATGTTCTCTTGTAAAACCCATGTCTATGAGCTACAAAAACCAAACAAAAACACAAAATGGAAACCAAGAGCTCAGTACCACACTGTGAAATCCAAATATATTTAAAACAAACAAAAAATCTTTGTTTTGTTTTTGTGGTACCAGGGATTGAACTCAGGACCTTGTGCTTGCCAGGCAGGCGCTGTGCCACTGAGCTACATCACCAGCCCATAAAACAAACAAGAAATCTTTAAAAGTTGAAAACTTAAGCTTCTATACTGTTATAATTTACAAAGAGCATTATAATCTAGGGTAGTTAGGTAACATAAATGATCCTTTCAGTTTGGTGCTTTCACTGTATTAATGTTAAACCTACACATTGCAGTGAGGAGCTAAAGTGTTTTTCATTTCTATACTCTAAATGACAGAATAGGATTATTATTATTATAATTAAGACTGAGAGTCATATACCTTACCATAGATCCCAATTTTACGGAAAACAATGTGGCAATAAAAAATTTATTTGAAAAACTCAGTCAGAATTCTACTACTGGGACCTAATCCTGAGAAATATGTATGTAAAAAAATTATATACCACAGCTTTACAACATAAAAGTATAAGAGAAGCCAGGCATGGTGGTGCACACCTGTAATAATCTCAGCACTTGGGAGGCTGAGGCAGGAGGATTGCTACAAGTTTGAGGCCAGTGTGGGCTACATAATGAGTTCAAGGCCAGCATGAACTACGTGGAGAGACCCTGTCTCAATAAAAACAAAAGAACAAAAAACCGCAACAAAAAACAAACAAGTAAGAGAATTAACATCCAACAATGAAATAGTAAAAAAATTTAATGGCAAAAATATAATTCTACATATTATTAGATGTTAGCTGTGTAAAAATTAGGCACGGAACCAACTGACTGAAAGGAGACAATGGTTACCTTGTACGATAAAGTTATGAATGCCTTTAAAAAATACATTGTTGTATTTTCTATCCTTTGTAAAGTATTTATGACTTTTCATAGTAAAAAGGAGCATGCATACACACACACACACACGCACATCCGGCAACAAAAAAAATGAAAAACCTACTCAGAAATTCTGCATACATACATATATATATATGAATAAGATTTGAATACAATTCTGATATAAAGAAAACATATATACATAAAAATTCAGGGAGGAAAAGTCTAAGAATGATTTTTGAGTCTGAAGTGGCAGAACTTATATGCCTTTCCCTTATACTTCGTAGTCACCAATTTTAAAATGTGGTTTACACATTTATTCAAAAGTGTAAAAAAAGTTTTGATTGTGACTAAGATTTTAGAAAGGTCTTATTGGAAAATAAATTTGAGTCACAACATTTCTTCCCTTTAGAGATTAACCATAAAGTAACTGAAGACAGTTTGTCTTCATCAGGCTACTGAGAATATTAAAGTATAAGTAATACAACTAGGAGGACACAAATATATTACTCGTGCAGAGCATTAAGATTACCCTCCAGCTTTCCTCAGGAGAAAAAAAAAATCAATGCAAAGAGAAGTGATCTTAAACCTATTTCCTGGCTTAGAAAAATCATACACAATGTATTCCATTAATGTTGGGTAGCACTCTACCTGTTGCAGCTGTTGTTGGTTGACTTGAGGTTCTCGGCGAGAGCCACCTTCCTCTTGCCCTGCATCCTCTTCTCCACGAGACCCTTCTTTCTCCTTGCTCAGTCTCTCTCGAATCACAGGTTCTCCTCGGAGGATATGGCACAGAATAGCTAGCATTGATTCAGCCATTCGCCCACCATATACCTTCAAGGGTTTCCGGTTCCACAGGTTCTTGATGCAAGTAAAGGCTGCCTGTAAGTCATTTGAAAAAAATGTGAAGATCTTTTTGGCTAAATTCAAAGCCCTAGGAAGAATAAGTGCTAGATCTGTGGGACAGCCCTTTAACTATCAGTGACAAAAACAAAATCATTGGTCACCAAAGCAGCAGCCTAAGGAAGCACAAGGAAGGGGAATTAAATTTATACTGGAAGTACCAATCTCAACTTTGTTCATGTCTACAGCATGGAACAGTTCTCCAATGGGCTGCATCACCATCTCTAAGCAGCCCTACTGGGATTAGGATCCAATGATTGTTCAATATTCACTTTACTGGGCTGAGGGGTGTAGCTTAGTGGTAGAGCACTTGCCTAAGCATGTGTGAGGATATGAGGCCCTGGGTTCCATCCCCAGTCCCCCGTCCCATATTATTTGATTAAGGGGACAAAATAGAATGAGAACTATCCAGTTAGCATGAGAAATTACTCTTGGTTTTAGAATGCTGAATACGCACTTTCTGAGTTACCACAAGGAAGCGGAGGGCACTGAATTGTGGAAAGTTCTGGACACCTCCAGGCAATTTGGCAGGCAGTGAATGTGGAGATTCAAGCACAGTAGTAGGATTCACCATCTTTTCCACAAGCATAAGCCAGGCATCTAGGAACTCTCCTGTGCCATCAGGTAAGTCTGAATGTTCTAATCCCTCAGACACAGGAACTTTGCCTCCCATAGAAAGAGCCCAGTTGAAGGTTCTAAATTCAGATAAGAAAAAGTATGGGGATAGATTAGTATTTTAGGCAAGAGGGGGATTTATATTTAAAGGGTCCCCAATCTCTGCACTGGCACCACATCTGCCTCTTCTTAAGTTATTCTTCCAACCTCTCCAATGTTCATTAGCTTTCTTTTGAAGCCTTTAAAAATACCCCAAAACAGGGATACTAGGCTTAAAAATTTTCTGACCAATAAAGTAAAAACCTTATTGAGAAACAACAGAAAAAGCCAAGTCTAGAAAAAATCTGTATCAAAGGAATTAGAAGCTAAATGAAAAAAAGCAGAGACCCTTAAAAATACTTCTAGGACAGTCTAAATATCACCTTCTAAGAATATGGAGACACATGGCTGGTTCCCAGAATATGAAAGGATCCAATCAATGGCAATCTCTCTATATCCCACTGTCACAAGATAGGTAATTTAGAAAGTTGTGGGCTGGTAAGGTACATAGTGAAGACAAAACTCCAAGAAATTCTCTGTGAAGGAACGATCCTTACTCAAAAAGTGCATTGTGGCCTCCAGAGCAGAGAAATTTCTGCAGCATGAGGTGGTAGGGATACTTCCTTTCATCAAACAGCATTGGAGATGTGAAACCAACTGAACAGATGAAGAATGTCAGCCTGAAAAAGGGAAAAAGCAAAAAATGTAGCCTTTTCTTAGGCAGACATAGATGCAATGGGAAATTCACATAAAAGCCAAGGGGAAATTTTAACCATACATCTAACTGACTGACAGACTGGAAAGGTAGATATATGACTAGTATGGTGATTAAAATGTCAACGCAAAAGGTGACATTTTTATCTATTAAAGAATATAAGGTTACTGAAATACAGTCTGACCACAAATGCTTTCAAAATTTCATGTTCTATACTAGGTACAACTACAACAAGTACCTTACTCTTTCGTTTGGATACACACACAGTGTTAAACAAGGGACCTCCAAGATCTCTTAATTCAATGGCTCTCTGTCCATTTAAGAACACTAGGAACAAGTCAGGTTACCTCTGGCAATTTTCTAGTTTTCGTATCTCAAGCAGAACCTCACCTGAAGCGGGGAGTAGGTGTATATGGTGGGGGCTGCCAAGATAAGCCCTTTGTGAGGAGCTTAGTGAGGGCTGAGGCTGTTGATCGAGCGGCAGGTGTTGGTGCTGTAGTGGTGCTGGCAGCATGGTGGCTCCTTCTCTGGCGAACAGGAGACCCCACACAAAGTTTAACAAGGAGTCCAAATAGCTCAGCAAGTGCCCTTCCTAATCGGGAGGAAGCTAGAACACAGAAGTCAGAATAAGGTTGATCAGTATTTTCAAAAACAGTTTCATTACATTTTTATTACTACTTCTTCCAACACACCTACTAAACACTTGGACTTATCTCCACATATGATAATCCAAGAAGATTCACAAGGGACAAAATCCTTTTTTTGTAGGAAAGAGAGTTATACTGGCTTGTATATAATAACACATGAAAGACAAACACACAGAGGGAATACAAATTTGAAATTGCCTTTGAAGAAGCAATACAGTATTCCTCATTTAACAACCTACCTGTTTAACGATTGTTCAGACTTACAACCCGTCTTTTTTGTACAGTTCTGTACATCTTTATTTATAGAGCCTCAATGTCTTTTTTGTACACTATACCTTCTTTATACATTACTACTGTAAATTTTGCTGATCGCACTGTAATAGTATTAGAGTTTTGTTGTTATACATTATAGTACTGCAAGTAAGTTATGCAAATTAAAGCAAAGTCATCAAGTTGGAGTTTCCTTTGACTATTTCTTTGTTATGAATATTGTAATGTACGTACTATATAATTCCTCATTTAGCAACCAATTCAATCAATGATCTAGCCACAGAACGGTGACTTGGTCGTTAAATAAGGAATGTCTATATAGCAATATGTACTGAATCAATCAATCAATCAATCAATCTACTGGATTCTGTCAGTCACTTAGAATACCCATAGAGTACTTTAAAAATATCAAAAATGCTTAAATGCATGGAACGGAAAAAATTATATACAATATACATTGGTCCCAACATAAAATAGATAATCCTTTTGGGAAAAGCAGAAATATTTCACAAGTAAGGATTCGTCAGGAATTAGACTGTAGGCATTTTAAATTCTCATCTTTGTGAGATGTTTTTCAATATGAAATTTTCTTTTCCAAAAAAACCAGAATACAAAACATATGTAAAAAGGAAATGCATAAAAAGGTAAAAAAATTAAGTCCACATAATTTAATTGCTTTTCTTTAAACTCATTTTTCTTTTAAAATCATAAATAAAAACGCTGCCACAGAACTTTTGAAAAAAACATTATTTTACCATGATCCAGAGATAAGAAGACTAAGACCTGAATCAAAACATAGGCTCTATTAGAGCTTGTGTCAACAATTATGCTCAAAACATAGCTCAGAGGTACAAAGCATAGGAAGAAAAAATGAAACAGCTCTTATCTTTTTCCTATTCCAGAAAAATTAGGCTTTCTTAATTCTATTTAGGGAACAGTCTAGTTGGGAGATTGGGAACACTCAGACTCTGGAAATCAAATTAGTCCAAACCAATTGGAAAATTCATCCTAATTCAGGTTTATACATTCTCATCTGTTTTCAGGTAAGCAGAGAACACAGTGGCTCAAAGGTAGTTCAAGGACAAGAGGAAAATAAGAGGGTAGTAACACAGAGAGATAGGCTTCGAAAGCATGGACTGAGCCCCCACCCACGAAAACCCAGAAAGCTCCAAGATGAGGTCAAAGAAGTGTAACAAAGAAACACAAACATTGTGGATGATCAATTTTGCTGAAATTTGGGGGGTAGCGCTGGTAGACTTTCATACTAAAACAAATGCAACAGAATTAAATTACAATGAAATACAAAATTCATGGGGATTGAATTTAGCAAATATAAACACTAAAGGTCATTTTCTGCTTGCTTTTGGGCAGGGATCCAGGTTCCTATGAGCTATGCCTTCATTTTTCTTTATTAGGGTCCAAGAGACAACAAACAGATCAGTACACATTTTTAATAAAGTCTTGGGGCCGAGGATTTAGCTCAGTTGTTTGACCACCTGGCCCGCAAGGGCCAAGGACCCAAGTTTGATTCCCGGTACAAAAAAAATAAAAATGAAAAAATAAAGTTTGGTATCCTGCCAAAGTAGTTTCCATGGAGCTATCAAAGTGACTTTATGCCACTTTCCAGCTTTCTTTTCAAGGAATAGAGAAAGGAAAAGAAGATAGGTGAAGTAACCAGAGAGATCAGGAATAATCAGAAGAGCTAAGTAACACAAAAGCAAAGGAAAACAGTTATTCCTAGGAGACCGTGGGTCAACTATCACCCTTTAGACAAATAAAACAGGAACTAAAACATATCCAGTGGACTTAACAATGAGGATATGGGTATCTTAGTGAGTCATTTCAGTGGAATGGTCTGAGTGGAAGCCATTTGCAAAAGTTAAAAAGTGAGTAGGAGGGAAGGAATGAAAGAAGGAAAGGTAGACATGGCTCTTACTCAGGAAGGTATTCTCCCATCTATAATCCTAGCAAACTAGCACAGAGTCAAGCAAATAGTAGGAGGACTGTCATGCTTTACATCTAAAATGTCTCCCAAAAGACATGTCTGGAAGGTGACTGGATCATAGGGGTACTATATTATTCTGTGGATTCATCCATTGATGACTTCAATAGCTGAATGTGTTGTCAGGGAGGTGGAACCTGGGTAAAGGTGAGTCATTAGGGGCATGGCTTGGAAAAGTATATTCTTGTCTCTGGCCCCTCCCACTTTTCTTTGCTTCTTAGCTACCATGAACTGAGCACCTTTTCCTGCCACCTTGTTTCTGCCTTGGAGCCAGCTGACCGAGGACTGAACACCTGTAAGCCAAAATAAACTTATCCTTAAGTTGTATAGGGTATTTTGCCCTAGGGATGGCAAAGTGGTTTATACAAGGATTTAACAAAGTACATGTAAAAATGAGTTTTAAAACTTCTTTATACAAAATGATATAGCCTTTCCAACTCAAATTGTTTTAGGACTGGTTAAGCCTTCTGAAAGCAAATCACTTACCTGACAACAAAGGCTTGATCTGCTTAATTCTGGCAGCCATGGCTGGTGTAATTTTAGATTTGGCCTTAGCTTCTGAAGCAGGCTCATCTGTTTCCATGGGAGCCAATGTGTCACCATCTAGACCAATACCCTCCAATAATCCCTGGGTAGAAGCATCCATACCTCCAGCTGTTCCATCCTGTTCTCCATCTGTGTATATAACAGGGGAGCAATAAGACCATATAAATCCAGCACTTACCTGGTTCCTTGTTCTAAAGAGTCCCGAGAGAATCATGTATGATTTTTGCTTATGGCACTCAGGAACTTTTATTGTGATATAACAAATTTTATAAAGCAGCACTGTATTGACAGAAATACAATGTGAGCCACATATGTCATTTTAACTTTTCTATTGGCAACATTAAAAAAAGATAGGTGGGCCGGGGATTTAGCTCAGGGGTTCTGCTGCCTGTCTCGCAAGTGCAAGGTCCCGAGTTTGATCCCCAGTACCAAAAAAAATGGATAGGTGAAGTTTATACTAATATATTATTTAATCCAATTATTAAAATTATCTTTATATGTAAAAAATTGTTGAGACTTCATACTAAAATTAAAATCTTATGATTTTTAAATAATCTTTTAGGAATCAACCTTATACTTGCATAAAATTACACACAAATCATGCTCATTTTTCAAAGTAGCACATTAGAAACCTACTAGGGAAGGATAAATTCACCTACATTTACACAGCACTTAATGTTATGGAAAAGAGAGATGTATGAAATGCTTTATCTAAGACAACTACAAATGTCTTCAGAGAAAAAGATTACGCAGACACTTCCAATGGTCGGTGTTATTTTGGTGGTAGAAATGTGGGTTTTTCTTTCTATTGTATTTCCTAATTTTTATCACAATGTATGTATGTTTTTATAAAGGAAGTGAAAAAAGTTTAAATTTAATAAAAACTAATTAAATATCACTAACAGAAAGAAACCTGAGGTATTATGGATGACAAGATCTAGGTAATTTTTGCAATAAACCTGTAATGACAGAAGACAGAATTTAGAATTAATGACTAAGATTTAAGTTTCTTAGAGTTACCTGATCTTTTTCCGCTCTGGGTTGTACCTGCCTTCTCATCCTTTGGAACCAGTTTCTGCATATCTGCCTGGCCAAATTCACACCCAGATGGTAGGCTGCAACAAGACAACCAGAGAACAAAAGAAAAACAAAACACCTGACACTTAGCTTCTTATATTGTGCATGGTTTCTGACTTACTTACCCAGTATTATCCCTCCTAGAGAAGATACATTATCCTGAATACAATAAAACAGCACCATTTCCTGAGGTAGTACCCAATAAAGTTTATGACACAATATTAGTCCAAATTTTAAACTCCTACTATGTTGACATAGCATACCTCGAAGGTCACATCAAACACACAGAAAATGATATAGAAGATGATACAGTTAAGTCCCTAGGTCACTAGGATGGTAAGTGGGAAGGATAAGGAAGCCACTGCAGTATTTTTTTTGGAAGGTGGAGGTTGAGACAGGATCTCAACTATAATTCAGGCTGGTCTTGAACTCACTAGGTAACCCAGGCTGGCTTCAAACTTGTGGCAATATTCCTGACTCAGCCTCCCTTAGTGGTTGGATTACAGGTGTGTGCCAGTACAGCTGGCTATGCCACTGTACCTTTTTGATACCCTTCCATCCCTGATCAGGGCGGAGCAATCCTCTACTGAGTTCATATAGATACCAAGGGAGATGACTATTCACTTACCTGTTTGGGGTACACAGAGAGAGGAGGACAGTGCTTTCCCATACTAGAGAACAGTATAACTGGCTCAGCTTGCTCAGAACACTCAGACCCAACTGAGAACCCCACTGATTTACAGAGATGGAACGAATTTCACTCTGCAACCAAAGTAAAAAGAATTATACTTTTGAGAAGTTTGCTGAAAATGTATATTCAGAATAAACTTTCAGCTGTTTTAGAAGGATAAAGGTTTTTATATTCCTTCACTGCTATTCCCACAGAATTGTCCACTTCATCAAAATGTCCACACTTTAGATTATAGTTCTTTAAAGTAGTCTCTTACAATTACAAATTATCTCTAATATCCATTCTGATTGCTTTTTGTAGCTAAAACACATCATAGGAAACATTTTTTTGAATCAAAGGAATAGCTTTATAGACGCAATAACTAACTACTTTCGAATTATTTTTTGGTTGCTGGAGAGGCTTGGTTTTTCTCTCTCCTATTTCTTTACTTCAGTACATATCTATATTTAATTCCTTAACTGAATATTTTGCTTTATTTCCTTTAATAAAAAAGGTAAGCCATAAAAATTGATCCCTAAGTTTTGATATATAATCTTCTAAATAGTTTATGATTATACTTTTGATCTCTGATCTGACTGATCCATAAGTAGCAGAGAATACATTCCTGGTCAGCAGTATACCACAGGGCTTTTAAGCAGTTATATCAACAGTTGAGTCTATGTAATGAGACATTTGTAGTATAATAAGACATTTCTAGTAATGTTAATTACTATTGATTTAAATGTTCGGAAAGTGAGAAGCCCTTTGCCATGCCACTATTAGGCGTACATGTACTTTCCAAAAGATTAGAAATAAAGCTCAATGAGTAACTAATTGAGCTATACCTACTAAAAAGGGTCACTACAAATCCAAGTTGGCTAACACAGATGAGATAGTATAGATCAATTAATGCTTGGTAATTACTTACAACCTCTATTCAGTCTCAAGCAGGTCCAGTTAATATGACAAATTATGATTATACAACTTCTAGTTAAAAAACAAAACCCTAAAGGAGAGTTCACTACAAAGCAACCTGAAGGAAAAACTCAAATTACCCATCTACCAAAGTGGCAGATAGGCACTGTCAAAAAAAAAAACCAAACCTCATATTAAACCTGAATGTTCTTTCAACTGCTTGCCCAGACAGATCTGCTTCTAAACACGATAAGCTACCAGATATATGCCTTAGGTATTTTGCTGGTTTTAAATCATCATGTTTGCTTCTAAGATTATTCTTACCTGTCCAACTCTGCAAGTATGAACAAACATCATGATGTAGGCATGGGCAGCAGTGAGTGCATGCAGCAGAGGTGTGGCTTGAGCTGAGAGGGTAGCATCAGCAACATTGCCAGCACATGCCAGTTCTCGCAACAACACTGAGCCGCCAGGTGATTCAATGGGACGGTGTAAGGGCTCCAAGGAAGAAAGGATGGAATCCAATTGAAGGAGACCCTCCTGAAGAACTTTAGGTTCATGTGACAGTGTCTGAAATAAGAATAATTATTGTGTTTATATATAAAGAACTTCATATGTATGTCTTGTAGCAGTTACAACGGAAGTGACTATTTAATGAAATTCTCTGTTTCAGTAAATGATGAAAACAAAGTATGAATCTATGTATGATATACCTCAACACCTCTTTGTAGAGTAACACACTAATTTCAAACTTGGTGAGTCAATCACACTTAAAAAGTCTGTGAAGGCTAAACTGGAATACTGTTATAGAAAGAACTATGCTGTGAACTCTAAATTTACAACAAGGAGCTATGTTAGGCAAGGTTATGAAGCATGGAAGTGAATTACTAGTACAATGTTCTCTCCTTCCTAACTCAAGAGAGATGATTCTGGGATTAGCACCAGCTAGGTAATTTATTAAAAACTCAGGATTATATAGCCTTTGTGATTTCTGTTCAAGTCTAGAGAAAAATGTGAAACAATAGCACCTGTCACGCAAAGAAAGAAATTATATGCTTTCCTATGGCTTTAAATAAATCTATCCTTCCTTACAAAGCAGCTCAGAGGTAGAAGATAGATGAGTCCCTTCCCTTTCTCTCATGAATAGAATATATTTACTTACACAGTGTGAAAGAGAATAAAACATTACCTATATTTAAGTCTATAAGCAACTGGATTTCTGATTTTTAGCAGAAAATACTTATCACTGCATAGTCTAGCTGATTAAGGAGATTCTTAAGATTTTATGCAATCATGACCAAACTCCAAATAGTTGATTTTTTGGGTTCTGTTTTTAGAGTGGGAATAGGAAGAGTCCCTCCAAAAACTGATGTAGAATCTCAAAGGACTTGAAATAGGTAAAATAGTTTTAGGGAAAAAGAAAAAAAACCCACATCAACCATGAATACCATGTCAACCATGTAATTGCAGCACTCAGGGAGGCTGAAGCAGGATTATAAGTTGGAGGCCAATCTGTGCAGGTTAGAAAGATCCTGTCTGGAAATCAAAAAGGGGCTAGGAAGGCAGCTGAGTGGCACAGTGCACCTGGATTCAACTCCCAGCACCAAAATCCAAAAAAACAACAAAAACCAAACTATTACTATAGATTTTTGTGTGACTTTGTATCTTGCTAATTGCTGAATTTGGTTATTATTTCTAAGAGTTGGATCACATGATCTACAAATAATGAAAATTTGACTTCTTCCTTTCCTATATGTACAATATCCCTTTTATTTTTCTCTTGCTTGATTTCTCTGGCTAATGTTTCAAATACTATGTTGAACAGGAGTGGTGACAGTGGATATCTCTGTCATGGTTTCTCTTAAAATGTACTGCAGACATGTACTAATAAAAATATTAGAGTTGGCAAGGATGTGGAGAAATTAGAATCCCATACATTGCTGGTGGAAATGTAAAACTCTATAGCTTCTGCGGATGAAAATAGTATGGGAGTCCTTCAAAAAATTAAACACAGAATTACTATAAAATATAGCTATTTCATTTCTAGGTATATACTCACAAAAATTGAATGAAGAAATTTGTTTCTAGCAGCATTACTCTCCACAGTCAAAAGGTAGAAGCAATGCAAACATCAACAGATTAATAGATGAATAAAATGTAGTCTACATATATAATAAATTAGTCTTGAAAAAGGAAGAAAACTATGACATATGCTACAAAATGGATGAAACTTAACACAACAAAATCTCAAACACTATAGGATACCACTTGCATGAGATACTCAAAGTAGCCAAATTTCGAGACTGCAATTACAATGGTAGTTTCCAAGGGCCAGGGGGAAAGTAAAATGAGGAATAGTTTCTTTAAGGGATATACAGTTAGTTTTGGAAGTTGGCAACACAACTGTGTGAATATACTTCAATATGTACTACTGAATTGTATACTTCAATTGTAAAGGTGGTACATTTCTTGTTGGCTACAGTTTACTAGTATCAAAAAGAGAGGAGGTTCATTCTGGGCAAAATACGAGCAATTGTTGCTTAAAATTCATGACTATCAAGGCTGGATAAGAGGAAGAATATAGCATTAAATACATACCAGGATGTGTTAAAAAGTAGCAGTTAACAAAAGTAGGATGACACATGAATAAAATTCAGCTACATGGCTTTCCTGGATATACTTTCCTTGCATATAAACTCAGGTGATGTCAGAATCACATATACCAAAGTCAGGAACACAGAAACAATACTTTGCCTTTTGTACCAGAAATAATGTTACACACTATATATTAAGTCACAAAATTCACTTATACACCATAACAAAAAATGTAGTCATTATTTTTTAGCTGAAGGTAAGGGAGACCACAGTACAAATGTATATAGAAAAGTATTGAAAAATTGATTTCTGAAAGAGAAATACAAATACTTGGGTAGATGCTTCTTACCAATATGGATTTGCAGACACCTGCAACAGCTTGACAGGCAGCAGATGTGGGAAAGTCAATTGGCAGGTTGGGAAGACCCAAAATTGTAACCAAAGGCAAGAGTCCTTTCTGGTTCACAAATTCCTGGCAGTGGTCATCTGTTGTATTGTTGCTCAGAATAGATTCCACAAACTTCATCTAAACAGTGAAAAAATTTAAAACAGTTAAGAGAATGACACTTGGAACTAGAAGGCCAGCCAGGAGTAAGGACTGGGCTGCTTAATAGAAATTCTGAAAACAGTGTTTCCTACAATACCAAAACCTTGAGTGAACAGGGATTGAGGGATGACACCCTAAAATGTCCAGGAAATAAAGAATTGCCAATTTTTCTCATTCTACCTTTCCAACCACGCCAGGGGTCAGGTAATTTCAAAGCCAAGAGTAAGTTAAGGGACTTGCTCAGGGCCAATCAGGAATAATTTATTAATTTGCTCATTTAGGGTTCCTGCATTCAATGCCCCACTTGGAGGCAAACATCATGGATACTTTCCCCTAAATGTGCTTATAACATAAATGGAACACGGAACTCTGAAAGAGTAATGTGAACTAACAAAACAAAGCATTTTTTTAAAAGAAAGTAAAATGCAGGCAATAAGTCTTGGAAATGGTTGTAGACTGTAAAACATGCTAACCAGGGTTTTCCTTTTTGGTATATAATTCTGGGAAAACTTAAAACTCTTCAGGAAAACTATTTTCCCTGTGAAATATTCAGGAAGTTAAAAGAAAAGGCCACACTGATTAAAAAGTGAGAAAGAAGTTAAGGAAGAAAATATATGTTGGACACATTCACAAAACATAATACTTGACTGACATAACAAAGCTCACTCTCTTCCTGTTTGGACTGTAATGGGGGAATAGTAACAATGAAGAGAAAATTGAGAAGAAAAAGGCAACTGGGGGGTGGTGGTGGCGGTGGCTAATTTTTGGCACACCAGTCTAACAGAACAAAAACAAAAGGTTTGCAGTTTTACATATCTTTCCCTTCCACATTTTAAGGGCCCCAGTGAAAATAAATATAGAAATTACTGGGCTCTTTCATAACTCCATATATTTTCTAGAGAAGCACACACTTTTACTCAGTTTGCCCTATGATGAATCTTACCACATTAAGGATGTAATCCATGAGTGGAATAGGAATACGTTCCTCTGTACCAACAACCCTGTTAAAGAAGAAAAGAATGCGTTATGCAGAAATTCACAATAACAGCGCAAGAAAACAAAGCAAGGAAAGGGACATAGTGAAATTCTAGGAGTTTTTCTTAGTTAAAATTTAACAGCCAGTATACGAGCCTTTAAACAGATACCACGGGGGGAAAAATACCTGAAATGAAAGCTAGTTTTTATTCTGGATTAGGGTTGAGAGCATAAAGGGAAAAACCAAGTCCTCAAAACTGCAGCACTTGTATACATCACAAAACAGTATCCTACCTTAGGTAAACTGTTAGAGGAATTCATCCATAGGGAAATATCAGTAAGTTCAATTAAAAGACCTCAGGCATTTGCTTAAAGGAAGAGGGTAGGCAAAAACAAAATAAAACCAAACCAAACCAAATAAACACAAGACTGTGTTCCTACATCAGGTTCAGAGTTACGAAAAGTATGAAATGGGGCTTTGTTCAAAACTCCCTACTTACACTGACAAATCATTCTGAATACTTAAATATGGTCAAAGATAAAACCCACACCCAATGCCTCCTTCCCTAACAATATGTACTTGTAGCATGACAGTGCCTGAACTATTCAACAATTCATCAGGTTTTTCTTTTCTTTTCTTTTGCCTTTTCAGATGCTTTGATCCTATACAACAGTTAAGAAGACTGGAATAATGCTATAGCTGCAGAAAATGCAGTCTTCAGAACTCAGTAGCTGTATCTGGGCTTTTACAAGAAAGCAACAGAGGAAAAAAGAATCCATAGAGCACATTGAAGTTAAACAAAATACACCTCAAAGGAAAACCTTAGGAAAGAACAAACAGGGGGTTTAAAAAATGGGCCCTTGGACAGAGGATGAAAGGAGTACAGATAGAAAAGAGGGGCAGGGGGTGAAGAGACGGCAAGAAGAAAGTTGGCAAGATACTATTAGTTCTCATCTGAGCAAGACAAAATGTGAATAAATATTTGTCAAGCTTAATAGCATTTGGCAGCAAAATGTAGACTAGGCAAAGAGAATGACGAAGCAACATAATGGCTTCAGTGTGAGGTATCTAGGGTAGGGTGCTGTGAAAATCCTCAATGAAAAATTTGGAGAATTTTGTACAAAGGGAGGAGTCCGATGAGCCAGGATTAAAATGATTTCATAGGAGAGCCACAAACCTTTCTGTGACCATAATGTTCCTCCTCAGAACTACTGCAACATTTCTTGTTACTTACACCAATTATCCATTCCAACTTACCCTTACCTGCCAGAAAAGAACCCAGACATCCATCTCTATACAGCTAAAACCTTTTTAAGATGTGGTTTCAGTCCAATGACATAACTGTCCCTTTGCAGAAACCAAACATAATGGCAAAGAGCCTAAGAGATATGACAGAGCCCAGATGCTCTTTTCACTGCTAGATGGAAGTTGGGGAGAAGAACAAAAAGCAGCTAACAGTGGTTTTTAATACAATCCAGGAACAAATTCGTTCAGTAACTACTTTTCTCTCATTGTACAACTCATCTTTTGACTATCAGGCCCAAGAAGCCACATAGACTACTAAGAATGATTAACTCCACAGAACTCTACCTACAAGGTGGTTTCAAGACAAGTCATTCTAATCTTAACCTTACTTGAAATACTGAGCCATAGCATCTTTAAAACAATAAAAGACTGAATTCTCAGAAGCAATTTACTGTAATAAAAATTTCCTGCCTTCTTTTCCTCAAATATATACATATTCCTTAATATGATTTTCCTCTGATCAATTTTACATGTTTTTTCTTTTTTAGCGGAGAGAAAGGAGAATCAAGCATCTCTTGCAGCTCTTAAGGAGAGCAGTGCCTCAGTAAAGGAGGCCTCTCAGTAGGCCACAGTTCAGGGACAAATGCTTCTCTGCACTTACTACTTTTAAAACCCAGACAACTGATGAGGTCTAAAGACCACATAGATTTACATAACCCATTTCTTTCAAGTCATTCAGGAGAGATGGGTGGTAATATTGGTATACTAAATAAATTAACCACAAAATGAACCACTGGTGTCCAACTATAAATCCTTACTGTTATATTAATTCCTGGGAGTATCAGATTTTCTGGGATCAAACAATGTAAAAGGCAGAATACAGAGGCCCAAAGACAAGTATTTAGAATCACTGGTAGTGAACATTCCTAAGTGTAATACAGTGCTGCAATGATTTAGGGTAGACTACTGTGTCCAAATTTCCTCAGTCTAGGTGTTTAGCACAAAACTATGTATCTCAAGATCAAGTATTAGCTGCTGGTTTGGGGAAAAATTAAGGAAAAGGGCATTGTTCTTAGCCTAAAAACAAAAAACTAGAAACCCAAATCCATAAACAGGGAGAAAAGATAAAAATATTCCTAACAGACTACCATTCAGCAATGAAACAAGCCATTGATAGATGCAACATGAATCTCAAAAATGCAGTGAGCAAAGCTAAAAAAATGTATATATATATCAGATATAATACACACAAAAGATTCCATCCACATCACCATTCTGTTTATAAGATGTTCTTGAACAGGAAAAGTTATTCTACATGAGAGAAATAAGATCAGTAGCTGCCTTATTTTGGGAGTGGAAAATTAGAAATTTCAAATTTGAAATTTGTGCAGTTAACTGTATGGAAATTAGACTTCAATAAAAAATACTGAAAAAAATTATCTGCATGTATATAAGGCACTAAAAATGGATGAGTATATGGAAAATAGGGATTTGGGATCTTTGCTGAAATATTTTGGAGCTGGGGGAGTGGACAGAGAAAATTTTGGTGGAGGGGGAGAATATGCATTCCAAATCTTTCTAATAAGCCTCATACTAGAAGAATGTATGCAACAACTCCCAACATAAAAACCACCTGGGATAAGGGGATAAAATAACCATTTCTTTTAACATATGTGATTTCAAAATGAAGCTTTGCTTCGTTAGGCATAGTGGTGCACACCTGTAAGCCTAGCACTTGGGAGGGTAAGCTGAGGCAGGAGGCTCAGCCTGGGCTACGTAATGAGTTCAAGGCTGGTCTGAACTGAATAGTGAAACCCTATGTAAAAAAAAAAAGCAGGGGTAAACAAAATTAAGCAGAGAGTGGAATTTAGACAGTTTCTTGTTTTTTTCTTCCAGCCCTTATAATCTACTTAAGTGACCTAATCTAGTTCCTCCAAAGATGTTAAAAGTGAAAAAGTATATATAACGTGTCAGAATTTGTGAGACTTTTGGATGTTATGAGTATGAGGTAGTGAGAAGCACCCTTTCCTGTGAAATATAGAAAAAGATATACTTTAGTACAGTAATTACTAGAGTCCTGTGGGTGTTAGATGCTCCATCTTTTTTTTTTTGGTACCAGGGATCGAACTCGAGTCCTTGCACTTGCACAGCAGGAGGCAAAACCACTGAGCTAAATCCCCAGCCCTAGATGGTCCATCTGATGGTCACAATGGTAGGATTATTACTGCAATGGGTCTAGATTTCTCCTTTCTTTTCCTTGTCATTCAAGGTCCACTGGGCCCAGCTCTCGGGGCATTTGAGACTTAGTGAATCCCTAAACTAATGCTCTTTATGCATTCCATTAAAATAACCCCTACCAAGCCAGGGATTTAGCTCAGTGGTTACGAGCGCAAGCGCAAGGTCCCGAGTTCAATCCCCGGTACCAAAAAAAATAAATAAAATAACCCCTACCAAGTGATTAACTATTATATATAATGTAACAATGTTAATGCCCTTGAGAAGCTTGTAGATTAGTAAGGAAACCATGAGTATACAAAAATGTTGAGAGAACATAAGACTTCCCATTTAGAAGTAAAAGAAAAAGTTCTTTTAATAAGGAGACAACTGCTGGGTGGGGTGGCGCATGCCTGTAATCCTAGCACTTGAGAAGCTGAAACAGGAAGACAGCCATGAGTTTGAGGCCAGCCTGGTCTACATAGTGATTTCAAGACCAGCCCAAACTATAAAGCGAAACCCTGTCTTACAGAACAAAACAACAAAAACCAAAAACCTCCACAAAAATCCAAACCAACTCAACCAACCAAACAAAACCAAAAGAATGAAACATCTGAACTGTCCTTACAGGAGTTTGGTACATGGAAAGAAGGCAGAGATATTTTCAGAAAGGGGGACAAATGTGTACATAATACAGTGATACATGATACCCTAAGAAAAGAATGAAAGGTGAAGAAATGAGGGCTGCAGAGAAAATGTTGATTTACTGTGACAGCTTGAATTGGGTATGTTAGATATAAGGTGTCTGTTACGACATTCAGGTAGAGAAGCAGCTATATGCAGATGGCTTTACATTGACAGAAAACCACGACCACCTCCCATATTTAAAGGTATTCAATCCAGTAGAGTCAATGATGATTAAGGATGGGGTGAAGGAAGCACTAGGACAGACATTTTCACAAAAAACATTTTGCTTTCTTCCATGATGTCCTTTTCCAGAAAGAAGATATTTTAAAGTAAACAGAAGATGATACTAAAACAAAGGTAGGTTTACTTTCTCAGAGTAAGATATCAGCTTAACAAAAAAATGTATTTAGTATTTAATGTCTTCTGTCCAAAGTTAGTGACACCACCAAATTCACTGCTATCTAGAATTCCAAAAAGACACATCAGTTTTGGATTCTAGGCCTTTGGTCCTGCTATCTACTCCACCTGAATCTTGCAAAATCTAAGCTACCCTTTACGAGTTCAAATCCATTTGTATCCACACCTAAAATGTTCATGTCTTTATCAGAACTACTTATTTAAATAATAACACAGCAGTTATTTTATGAGTAAATGCATTATTGTGTGGAGGGATCACTCCTACTTTCTGACATAAAGGTTTATAAATAAGAGTTAAACGCTAGAGCAGTGGTCTCAAACTTATGGCACATGTGTTGCTTGTTTTCTTTATAGATAAAAGATGTTAATGTATGAATTGTTTTTTCTAAACTAACACCTCAATATTCAGGTTTAACTGCAGTGTTGGCACTTTGTGATAAGTAAGTGGGTTTTGGGTTGCAGTTTGGACACACATCTCTAAAAGGTTCGCCATCACTGTGCTACAAGTATACACTACATCTGCTGTGTGTAAATCCCATAAGCTCAAAGAGCTTGTCTTGGCTATGCACTGCTAGCCAGAAGCTTGAAGCTCCATTCCCCTCTTACATTCAAGGGATCAATTTTTCTGTAGAGCAAATCTTAAATAAATAGAAATGAGAAAAAAATCTACTGTGCCTGATAAGTCATTCCAAAGCCTCATGATTTATCTGGAATGAACAGATAAGAATCAAATAAACAAAAACAAAAACCAACTACCCAAAATGAATGCCCACTATTTTTAAGGACTTCTTAGAAGATAGGGATTAAATGTGCAACATATTTCATATGTATTTAAATCAAGCAGTGATGTGGAATATCAAATCAATGAAGAGAAAGCAAGTCCTCTGCACAATGCCTAATGACTTCAACAGCTTACAAAAGATGGCTTCCTAAGGCAACCAATACCAAAGCATATATGGTTTAAGAGTCAAAAGAAAACCTATATATTCTTAGAGCTGGAAAGAATAAAATGATCTAATATAACTCACTTTTACAGATAAAGTCACAGTAAGGGAACTGAGAGGGCAGAGAGCACACAGCGTGCATGCCTAGCACATGAGACGCCCAGGGTTCAAGCTCCAATACAGAGAAAAAAAAAAAGTGACACTAAGACTTAGGTAATAACATGGCCAAGATGACAAGGCTAGAAAACTCTCTAAGCACTTACTGCTGATTAGGCTCAGTTTCACTCTGCTGGGCAGAGTTAAAGCTCTGCATAGCCTGTACTTCCTCTTCTTCCTCATCCTCACTAGAGGCTTCTTCTGCCGCATGATTAGACCTTGGGGGAGGAGCTGCAGCAGTGCCATCAGCCTTCTGGATTGATGGCTTCTGACAGATATATTTAGGATCTCTTCCAAGATTACAGATTTCTTCAAGTAACTGAAAGACACATAGAATAAGATTACTTATTAGTAATTAAGTATTGTAAGGGATGACTAACATTTTGTACCTTCTATGTGCTATGTATTTAGCAAAAAAAATCTATAAGTAATATACACCATCCCTGGAATATAGTCATTAATTCCATATGACAAATAAAAAATGAAACTTCTGAGAAGCTAAATAATTTGTTCAGGGTCAAGTGGCTGTTTAAATGACTGGCTGAACTGACTCCCTGTTATAATTCACTAAGCATCAGAAACTCATATACTAGTTTCAACAATCCTAAAAGGCAAGGCTAATGAATGAGGAAGAGAAAAATTAAAGAAGAAATGGTTAGAATGGGTAGTATACTTTTATAAACAAAAGGTAATGTCATATAATTGTTAATATCATATATAAGAAAGCAATATGTACAAGTTTGCATCAAAAGATGTTTTTTGATGGTACTGGGGAATAAACCCAGGGCCCTTCCCCAGCCTTTAAAATTTTGAGACATGGTCTCAAAATTTTGAGACATGGTCTCAGGCTGGACTCTAACTTGTGATCTTCCTACATTAGCCCTCCAGAACAGCAGGGATTACAGGTGTGTGCCACCACTCCCAGCTGTACAATTATTTTTATAAGGAAAATAATTTTCAATCAGATAAAGCTAGAATTAACCAAACTTCTGGTAAGACTTAAACTATAGTTAATATTTTTTTGGCAATGGGCCAACCCCCAAAAATGGAAAAACTGAGGCAAACATAATGTTCTTACAGGTACAGAACAAGAATCCAAATGACCTCCTTAGAGTGAATATTTTTAAAGAACTGCCTCTTTACTGGTCTCTCAAGACCACGGTCATAGCCTTATCATGTCTTACCTTTATGATGGCAGTTGTTGCATCTGTTTTGAGGGTAGGCTGGTGTCTCATAAGCTCATCGACAGCACTCCCTAGGTTGGATGCAGTATCCCCTTGAAGCAAACAATGAACCATTAGAAAGACAAAAAATGGTGCTTGTGACTATTTTGTGTCAACCTAACACGGAAAAAAATTGAACTGGTTGTTACAGTTTTCTAATGCCATGCTCCCTTGAATGAATTCATTATATCTGCTTCTAGCCACCAAATCACTGGGGAGGAGAATGAAATCAGTCAATGAAGCCTATTTTATTTTTTAAGTTTTAATTTCGGCACTGGGAATTGAACTCAGGACCTTGCACTTGCCAGGCAGGTGTGGTACTGAATATTTTAAAAAGTAACTATACGTGCTACACTCTGCCTGGCAATCTCTCCTGTCAAGATGTGAGGTTTTTCTTCTGTATTTCTGTGAGACAAAGTCTCACTCTGTAGCTCAGGCTTGCCTTGAACTTGCAGCGATCCTCCTGTCTCTAACCCTCCCAAATCTTGGGATCACAGGTGTGTGCCATTATGTCCAGCTAAGCTCTGATCTAACATAGAGTAATAAAGATAACAAGAGAAAAAGCACCATTAATAACCCTCCAGCTGCCTCAGGAACTAATGATAGTGACTAGAATGCTACAGTGCGAGCAGAAAGTGCAAAGCACATTTTTTCCTTCTATTTTTAAGACAGAGCCTCACCATGTTACTGAGGCTGGCCTCAAACTCGTGGACTCAATAGATCCACCTGTCTTAGCCTCCAGTATAAGAAAGCACAGTTTTGAAAACTGAAACTTTTCTGGAGCCCTACTTTCTAGCTCCTCAATTATCTGTTCTGAAGCATACTGAGAAGGAAATCTATTCATCTGTGACTGTTTTAAGTGACTTGGATAGTAGAACACCACATTATCAGGATCAACACCTCAGGACCCCATATTTCCATTGTTGTACACTACATGATGGACCTAGAAATACATTGCTGCTCCTTAACACCTGTTTCTTACCAGTACAACGACAGTGTAAAAGTAAACTATTCAGAAGTATGGGGATATTTTAAGTACAGAGCTGAGCTATAATAATAGTATATGGTGACAATCCTCATTAAACTTAGCATTACCTAGATAGAAAAACAATGTGCAGTCAAGAAAGGGTTTCTTTGCCAAATGACCAATTTTCTACTGAAAAATAATTCCTACCAACTCACCAAGGGGATCAGAACTCCTCCTCCTCCGCATGGCTGGGAGGTAATCTGGAGACAGTAGAACTTTGAAGAGACGTTCAAATGGCTGACATTGTACAAAAGACTGAAGTCCCCGGGCATTCAAGCAGAGAGCACTAAACACATTTGGGAGGGAACCAAGGACTTCACGGGTAGCAGGCACCTAAAGAGAAGATAAAGTGAGAATGAGTGCACCTAAAGAGTTCAGGTATAGATGCTAGGAACATCTAGCCAGAGCTATCATAGGAAGAAATAGGAGGGGTTTTCACAACCATTTTCCAATTAGATTTGACACTACATACAGAAGAGATTTAGGGTTGAGATTTTCAAGCAGTAAAATTGCCTTCAAGCATGTGTATCTCAGAGGAGGGATATATACACAGTGCATTCTTTACAGAACAGGAAATAGGACTTACATCTTTGATAAGCAGTGCATGCAGCATGACATCTGTCAACCCATTGTCCTGGAGTGAGGACAGCAATGATGGTTCTTGAAATACAAACACAGTCACCACTTCAGTAGCTAAAAAAAGATGAGAAAAACACAAAGTGGAACTTAGATTTCTCACAGTAATTAAAAGTAACACACCAAAAGCCTTTCTCAATGTGTAACAATTTAAACTTTTGTGCTTACTAAGAAAATTCCCAATACCACTCATTAGGCAGTCATCACTATTAACAATTTAGTGACTATCCTTCAAGATTTTTATGGGCATTATTTTTAAATAAATGAGGTTATATTGTTAAATAATTTGCTTTGTTTTCAATAGTAATATAGACATTTTCCTCAGTCATTACAATCCATTCACTTTTAAATGGCCACATATTATTATACTATATATGTATCACTATGTACATAAATTTGTCCTCTACTAGGAAGAATGCTAAACCTAAATATACATTATTTTCTGACTGCTGAAGGAGGAAAAAATACCAAAGATGCAGGTTTGCCGAGCCAAAGCAAATGCAAAATTATGGACAGAGTGTGTTGTAAAAAGATTATTCAGTAATTTTAAACTATTAGCAGCACTGTAAAAGTTCTTGAAATATATGTTCATCTGGTTGGTCTGAAATGTGCAATAAAGACTACTACTACCAAAGATTTTAAAAACTGGACAGAGAAGGTATATATATATATATAATACCCATAAATCAACAAATTTTTAATGGTGATTCCTAAGAAAGAAACCAGAGGATTTTCACTTCAAGCTGGTCTCATTATCCTAAATGCAAAAGAAATGAGGACCAACAGTGACCTTTGGGATTCTTGATTGACTTAGTATCTAAGTCTGTTTTTGGGGTTTCTCTCAGTATGTGAAACATCTTTCTATTGACTTATATTTGTACAAATGTATGAGATTCTACGAGTTAATAAAATTGAATATAAGTGAACTAAAATTAGTATTCTACTACTAGAGATTACCAAAACCTAAAATCCATTATTGAAAGTCCCAACTATAATACTGTCACAATGCCACTGCATGGGGACACTATATTCTCTTTTTTGTTTATTTGTTTTTGAGACAGGGTCTCCCTACATAAGTCCAGGCTGGCCTTGAACTCACTAAGGAGCCCAGGTTGGCCTCAAACTTGTAGCGATTCTCCTGCCTCAGCCTTCCAAGTGCTAAGATTATAGGCATGTGCTACCATGCGTGGCTTATATTCTCTTTAAAAAATAAAGGGTAGACACATACACAAAGCAATCAGCTCTGGGGAGAAACAAGTGATTAAGAATGGAAAAAACAATACAACCATGGTAGGTCTATTACCTATGCAATAGGGTTTCTAGCAGAGAGCATGTAAATTAAAAAAAAATTCAGATTTTTAAAAAGCCATAACCAAGTACTATTATGTGGGAAAAAGAAAACGTAGAATTAAATATATCCTGATAAAATTTGTGCCAAAAGTAAAAAGAAAATGTTATAGATATTCCAGAAAAAAAAAAGTCAATTGTCTATAAAAGAACAAGAACCAGCCTGACAACACGATCATCTACTATGATATGTAGCGTTAGAATGGAATGGAGAAACATCCACTAATTCTGAAAAAAAAATTATGAATATTTAAAAAATTGTCCAACGATATACTCCAATAAAATAAAAAGTGAATCTGAAGGTAGCGAAAATTAGGGTCACTAAAAAAGCAAAAAAAGAGGAATGAGTGAAGTTAAAGGCAAGTTAAAAGTCATATTCTGCACTTTCTAGCAGAAGAATAAAAAAGTTTAAAAGCCAAAACAATGCAGGAATCATCAATAAAACAAAAGAATAAAAAACCCAAGATCCAGACAAAGAAAAACAGGGCAAAAATATTAACATTGAATACAAGACTATAAGAATGAAACACTGGAGATTAGAAGAAAAGTGACAATTTAGAATATTCCTCATTCAAAATAACACATTACTTTAATAAATCATAGCCAAAGGCCCAAATTAAGTGAAAATGGGAATCTAGAATCTTAAGCTTTTTTCATGAGAGTAACTTTGGTGACCTTTGTAATCAAAAGGTTTTAGGTAATTTGGTTGGACACAAAAGCAGAGGGTCATACCTTTGAGGAGAAGGATATTTAGTAGAAAAGGTGTCTTCATTTTATGAATGGCAGTACCACTAATCACATGTAATGCTGTGTAAGTGAAAGGCTGTTGCCTTTCCCCATACCCAGGTCATTCCAAATAAAGGATGGTACACAAGTGACTAGAGAGCTGGCTGTAGTTAATTTGGAATTGGAGGACTCTTTAGTACAGGTATATCTATTGTTCATATTTTTACAGGCTCCTGCGTAGGAGCTAATAATAGCTTCACTTTTTTTTCTGGTCAGTAAACTCAAAATAGTTATTCAGGATCATCTCTGTAGGGCCTTCCATGCTGGGAATAAACTGTTGCTCAGACTTCATGCATTATAATTAGCCTCTCATGTCTTAACTTATACCAAAGCTGCCACAGAGGAAGTTTTAATACCACAGCTGACCAACTGTTCATATTTTTCAGATAAACTCATATTATCCTTGTTCTTGACTCAATAAACCCACTGACCACTCTGGTCATTAGACTCTGGGCCCTTAAATTTTGAGCTCCATGTCATTGGCATCACCATGCTATTGGACCTATCCAAACTATCCTTCAAATATGATCTTTGTGCCCTGCCCTGCCACTGCCCTGCCACCAGAAATCTCCCAATGAGTTAACACGCTTCCTTTCATTGGTAAATGTTACTGGCCCAGTATCCCAATATACTGCAATAAATTGCCATCCTATCAAAATGTCTGGTTGCTGTAACAGCCTATTCTTAGTGGTCTTGTTTTATCCACAAAGAGCAGGCCTACCTAGTGCTTGGTTAAGAACACTCTTAAGCTTGCAAATAGGAAAATGGTTTCCTAAATGGGTCACTCTTTTGCTCAATTCCTTAGTTACTGTAAAGTCTAAATCTAAGCTGTACGACACACTAACAAAATGCAATTAAGTCTTCACTTTTGCCCTTTCTGACCACAAAAGGGGATGTGTTTCCCATCTGTAAGTCTGCAACAGCGAAAGAGAATCGCCCTCATTTAAAATGACACTTCCCCACTTTGAATACTGGTGGAATCCATGGTGTACCAGAGCCTGGATTGTGAGTGGTCAACAGCATGGAACTCACTGAAAATGAGGGCTGTCCCTCTTCCCAACTATTCTATGTGCCATTAGAAAGGTCTTTAACAAAATCCATTCCTAATATGATGGTATTAAAGGCTTGATAAATGAAGCTTTCTTTTTCTAGGAAATATAGGTTTGGTACTTGCCTGGTCTCATATCTAAAAATGGTTCTTCCAAAGAGAAAAGGTAGATCTTAAAGTAGGTTCATAGTATCAACATGTTAAAATACAGTATTTGATGTTAGTTCTGGATCCATCTTATTAGAGACACTGAGTGGGAGGTCACTAGATTCAGGAATGGCAGTCTTCATGACTCACAATAAACTGGCACCTTTAATATGACAAAGCCTATATACCACGGGCCTGAAAATGCCACTGTGGAATATTCCGGCTCTGGTTTGTTTGCTCATGCTTCATTGGCTCAAGGCCTGCCTGGGTCTGAGATTCTAGGACTCTTATTCAGTTTCAAACGTCTTAGGCTCCTTTTTGCCCATTCTATGACTATGATATTTGCAAAATTTCCCCATAAAGAATTTGCTCTATCTCTCTTATAGGCAAAGGGACAATGATCTTCAGTCACTGTTATAATAATTTTTCAAAATTATAAAACCTTACATCAAGATTTTAAAGCTAGGGTGAAGGGTGCACAGGTAATGGGGAAAAAAAAATAAGAACTAAGATACATCATGTTCAGGTACAAACACCCAATGATAAATGTAAATGTATTGTATACCTAAAATGTACCAATTAATATATAAATTAAAAAAAGATTTTAAAGCTAGTCAAGGACTCCTATCAACCCATCATACCAATGCATCCTACATGATTGCTTCAGCACAACCGACAGTCCCAGCCTCTATATTAACTTTACATTTTAACTACCTGTTATGGTTTATATTTATATGTATCCCCCCCTACGCCCACAGCCTCATGTCCTCATAGGTGGGGATTTTGGGAGGTGACTGGATCACGGGTGTGTGATACTCATCAGTATACTGGAGTGGATCAGTATACTGATGCATTTATAGCTGGATGTGATGTTGGGAGGTTAAGTCTGGTGGAAAGAAGTGGGTCACTGTGGTGTGGCCTGTAAAGGTTTGTATCTCTCCTTCTCCCTTGATTTCTGGTCTGTTTCCTGTCTGCCATGTTGCCATATCATGAACAAGCCTCCTCTGCCATGCTGCCCTGCCTTGGAGCCAACAGACTATGGAATGGAACCTTTGCAAAGTATGACCCAAAATAAGCTTCTCCTCCTTTAATTTGTGGGTGCTGGGTATTGTGCCTCAGTGACAAGAAAGACATATTTTAACAGTTTCTCCTCTGTCATGCTGCCCTGGCTTGTAAACAGCTGACTATGGACTGAAGCATCTACAAACTATGAGCTGAAATAAACCTCTCATCCTTTAACTTGAGGGTGTTGGATATTTTGTTCCAGCAATGAGAAAGTAACTAAGACACTACTCCAGATCACTCATCTTAAGTTCATAGTCCCATTTGGTGATTTCCCCTTCTTTGAGAGCCTACACTTTCCTCTTTATTCCACAGACAATACCCACATTTACTTTCCTCAACCTACTAAGATATGTATGCAACAGTAACAGAGAATGTCACCTGAGGACTAAACCTTCATCAATATTAATAGGTACTCTATCCTAGGCAACTACTTATTTATACAACTGAGTCTTGTCCCCTTGGAAGTCTTTAATACTTATATTGATTACCTGTCAATCTCTGGTGAGGCAGTTAATAATAAACATGATGGCACTGCCATCAGCTAGGATAGAAACAGGGTTTGCAGACCTGAACAGAAAAAGGCCAACTGGGAAGGTTAAAGGAGACACAGCAAAGGGGATAAAGGTAAGTATAAAAGTGGAGTGGAAGAGCTAGGATTGTGGTATGGGGGACAGGAGTCAGAATTTTTATTTGGTGGGTTTCAGCATGAAATTATCACAGCAGGTCACTGTGACCTCATTGTATGGCTTCTCATTAATTTCCCCTTCATGGACTCAATGGTCTTCACAGACTCCTCCACTAATTGATGTACATATAATCATGTTTTGCTGTTGAGTATTTTATTCTTGAATGTCTGCCCTGATATAAATCTGACAATTAGAAACTCCTCTGTCAAAAATCCTGCTTAGAAGGGACACATATTCTACTTGTAACCATCTTCTTTCCTTCAACCTTATACAACCTGACCTGGTTCCTATGTGCATTCAGAATCCAGAACACCTTAGATGCAACTAAAAATCCTAGCTGTTTCATCAAGTCCTGCTAAAAAAGGGAACACTGGGCCATCTTATTATTTATTATACTGGGCCTCACCACCATCTCTGGAAGAATGGGCACATGTTTAGGTATATTCAATTCTATAACACAAACTCAAATCATAAAAGCTACACTAAGACAATGTCATAATTTCTGGCACACCACATAAACCGAGTATCTCAGGCTTTAGCAAAGCAATCTAGTTGTTATGATAGCTGGTAACACACTGGCATTAAAATATCTACTAGCATCTCATGGTAGAATTTACCTTAAATGGAGCTCCTACCGAATATAAGTCAATAACAGAGAAAAGGCAGTCAAAATAGTCAAGTAAGACAACAAGTAAAACAACCAAATATTAATGAAAATACTCCAGGAGATTCTCAAATTCCCACTGGAAAATTCCTTTTCCTGGCCATCTCCTTGCACCTGGGGTAAACGACTCTACACTCTGATTTAAGGATCTAAAATAACAATTGGTAGTATAATTATTTTGGATGAGCTTTGCAATTTTATTTTCTTTCAAGTACAAGTTCATTTACAGTAATTCTGTGCTAATTCAAATGTCAAATATGAATTAAGATCACAGCAAAGAAATGTGAACCTCTAATATTGTTTTGATTTAGTCCTGTGAATCTCATTTGCTACCTATATGTCCTCATTCCCTGCATTATTCTCATATGGCTCATCTGAATCTCATCCCCAACCCACAGTACATTTATCTCTTTGCTGCTTATTTCAAACAAAATAAAAACAATAACCACTCTTGCACCTGCCTTTGTTTAGGACTTTCTTACAAGAAAGTCCTTGACTATAGACTTCCCTACCTATATATTTGAATTTAACCTTGTAGAGAGGTTCCATGTCCTGGTGGAATTGCTATAACAAAAAAGAACTTCTTCAACTTGATAAGAAAAAATAAAACTTCTGCTAACCTCATACTTAGTGGTGAAATTTTAAATATTTTCCCTGCTAAACAAAAAGAGGCCCATTTTCCCCACCTCTGTTCAACATATGCCAGAAATCTTTGCTAGCGCAGTAAGACAATGTTATGGCTTATATCTAAGATTTCCCTCCAAAGCCTCATACACTCATAGGTGGGGATTTTGGGAGGTGAATGGAGCATGGGTGCCTGATACTCATCAATGGATCAGTGCACTGATGAGTTTATGAAAGGGCTGGGCAAGTGAAGCTTGATGGGGAAGAGGTGGGTCACTGTGGGAATAGCCTGAAAGAGTTGTATGTTTCCCTTCTTCCTTTGAGCTCTACTTTCCTGCCTGCCTGCAATGACATCAACTGCTTCTCTTCTGCCATGCTACCTTGCCTTGGAGTCAGCTAACTATGGACTGAAATCTGTATAACATTTTTCCCCTTTAACTTGTGGGTGTCAGGTATTTTGTCCCAGCAATGAGAGAGTAACTAAGACAGACAAAAAGGCCAAAGAAGTAAAATTTTCTACTTATAGATGACAAGACTAGAATATCTAAAGAAATCAAAACAAGTAAAATTTGCAAGGTCAAAAAACACAAGGTTAATACACAAAAATCTTAAAACTGCTTCAGCAATGAGGCAAAGAAGTATTTAAGTTGTAGTAGCCAAAAGAATTCTCTCTTAAATGTATTCATACAGAACGCCTGCTACGAGTATAAGGAAGTTTACCTTATTTGAGTACCCTCAATAAACTCCTTGAAACTTCTGAGAATTCTAGAAGCTTATGTATTTAGCATATTGTCCCAAAAATGGATGGTACTCAATAAATATCTATTAAAAATCAGGTTCTAAATCATGAATACTCAGAGCAATGCCAATGTCAAAATGCAGACATTTTGCAAGTAAAAAGTAAAGTCCCTGAAACTGTATTTTCTGTAGTATAAAATATCTTACACGCTAGTGTACAGGTTAAAATTCAATTCTGAGAATGGAACTGTTTCCTACCAATGTTAGGGATTTAACATTGAATGAAAAACTTTTAAAACAATGGAAGTATAGCATAAATAACCCAAATGTACAATATAACTTTTTATTACTAATGACTCAAAATACAAATACAATGTTTTTTTAAAGGGTAGCATTCAATAAATAGATATTTGAAATAGAAACCATTCTTTATTTCACCACCAATAAGAAAGATGCATTATCCCAGAGTGGACTAATCAGGGTAGCAAAATCCTGCAAATATGTAAAATATAGAGAGCTCAGTCAGGTTAATTCCAGTTTGGTGTAACCCAACTCTCAATGCTGCTTACCTAAGAGGAAGAGTGATGGGCCATAGTATTCTGCATTACTGATGATGTGTTTCAGGGAGGTAGGCAGAGAACCATCCATAACTAAGAAAAAAGTAAACATTAAGAAGAATGTTATCAGTCTGGGAGTAGTATAAAGAGTGAAGACAATGGAGCAAAATGTTATATTAAAGTAAACAAAGTCTATGTTGATTCCCATTTAATGGTTCATACTTGTCACTTCCTCATATTTTATTACTCTTTGTTGATGCTATACACTTTCTAACGGTAGGCCAAAGTGAGAAGACAGAGATTGGGGGAGGGAACAGGGGGCAGAGAGAGAGGTCATAGGAAAGAAGTGGAAAGGTGGATGAAAGGGTCTATATGTGAATCATTATGAAAATAACCCTCAGAGGTCCACAAAATGTGAACAACTAAAGGCTATTTAAAATGGTTTCACATTTCCTAAGCTGGCCTTGTAAAAGAGTAGGTATAAGAACAGCATGTAAAGGCACATACAGTATGGAGAGGATAAATATCCTTCGAAAAAAGAATCTAGAATCAAATACCATGTCGTATGCCATCTGAGAAAGCAGGATCTTGAATGGCCTTCTTGAGGAAATTCAACATGGATTTGAGAAGTGCTGCTCGTTGTGGAATACACTGAACTCCTGGCAAGGGAGAAAGTCAAGAAAATTATGCTGAGTTTACCATTAAACCACAATGAGCAGGGACATAAAAGTTTTATTTAAGACCTATATCAACTACAGTAAAACTAGCAGGCTTTTGAAATGAGATCTATTCGAAAAATACATCATTAAGGACGGCAAAAGACCAGTACTAAAATTAGAAGTCTAAAGCAAAAAAAATATTTACAAAATAAAAAGATTCAAATTCTCTGAACCACCTCTTTTGGATTATCTGCCTTGCAATATGGATGATTTTGATAACGGGTGTATGAACTGTTAGAAAATTATAAAATGCTAAAACAATGGAACACTGACTGGAAAGGTGAAGCAATATGTATAATCACAGGAAGCTAAACTCCTCAAATGTACCACTTGAGTTCTTTCTAAAGCTGTTCTTCATCACTTTAATGAGTCAGTCACTGAAAGACTGTGTGTGTATCTGTGTATCTACGCACCAGGACGAGTACCAGGGCCAGGTCCAGGGCCAGGTCCAGGTCCAGGACCAGGGCCAGAGATGCTAGTGCTGCTGTTGGAACTTGATGCTTTTAATTCAACATCCAGCCGGTGCTCCATAGACATGGATGAGCCTGGACTGCTTTCCATAGTGACATCTGCAACTAAAGTAGAAAGTACGATAAAGGAAGAAATTAGAAAAAAGTACCAAAGATCTAAGAAAATTTCTTCCACTGAGGCGTTATGAATGATAAAGTTGCTAAAATAATAGGTTAGAATATTGAACTCCAAAATGAAAATGTGAGTTTATCACATACAAATAAAGGTATTTAACGTTGTTTTCCAAGATACACAAACTGAAAATAATCCTGTAAAAGGTTTTCAATATTTCTCACCTCATCAAATGAGTGGTGGTGCATGTTAAACATGCAATTTCATATAATAATGGTCAGTAACAGATAGTAAGTAGAGCATTTAAAAGAAAGATAATAAAAGTCACTAAAACGTAAACGCTCAATAAATATACTGCCACGAAAGGATGTCTATAATACTCTGAACAAACAATGCAAGTCAAACAGTATATTTATAATCTGATCTTCATGCTTTGCAGATTTATTTATTGGTACCAGGGATCGAACTCAGGACCTCGCAGTTGTGAGGTAGCTGTGGTGCCACTGAGCTAACTACACGGCCCTCAGAATTATTTTATGTATGGGAACATGGAAAGAATGTAAGAAAACCTGGAAAGAATCACACCTAACTCATAATTACATGGGTCGGTAGAGGATGAGTATTAATTTTGCTTTGAACACCCGAATAAAGTAATTAATCAAAAGATAATAATTTCTTACAATGTATAAAACATTGTAAAAACTCCATTCGTGATAAGCCAATGTTTATATTTTTAAACAATTTCTTCAAATCTTTTATACATATACAAATACACATGCACGTTCCTTTATACATCTAGAATGCAAAATTTATGGTTGCATAACCTGCTTTTCATTGAACATATAAACTAAGAGTATACCACAGTGACCTGATTGGTTAAATAAATGCAGATTTCCTGGTCTCTAGTTGCAAACTTAGTGAAATCAAGCACCTTAGATAGGGTCTGAATTTTAGGACTCTTACCCTTCTGCTTACTAAATTTTCACAAAAAACTAATCTATAATGAACGGTGAGCCTTTAAACAGTCATTTATAACATATCAGTTAGTAAATGTCACATTTTACTCAACACTTTGGATTCTCACCTGTGAACTACAATACCAGCTTGCTTACAACAGACTAGAAATAAACTGGGAAAAGGGGTTTCTAGGGACAGCAACATGCATAGATAACTATGTTGAGAGAGAAAGTAAGAAACAAATGGAATAGCAACCTATTAATATTGTCAAAAAGAAAAGCATTTTGGGTCGGGGATTTAGCTCAGTGGTTTTGCCCCCTGCTGCGCAAGCACAAGGACCTGAGTTCGATCCCTGGTACCAAAAAAAAAAAAAAAAAAAAAAAAAAAAGCATTTTAATACCTTTATTATGTGCATGATAATAATACATGTAATGACACCATGGGTCACTTAGACAAAATTAATTTTAAGAAAGCTGTCCTGGGAACAGTTCCTTTTTTTGGGAACTCTTAGGAACTATGAATTAGGCAACTGTGGGGGGGGTTTAAAAAAGATACACAATGATTTACAGAGAAACTTAGAACAGATGCTTGATGTTGTAGAAACCGGGACATATAGATAACAAGCAGGATTATAAGAAACCTAGAAGGTATTCAGTATGCTTGTAGTGTTGTACATAATCAGTTCAGTGTTCTTGTACCAGTTTTTAACTGAAGGAAGCAGATGGAACAATGTCAATTTTAACTAAAACTTGAAGAACTAAAATAATAACGCAAACCTTTCAGCATTGTTTTGGCCAAACTTGTTAAAGCTATAATGCAAGAACCAAATGCACTGTGATGTGGCACCAACTAATTAGCAAGCATGATTTTTCTCCCAAGAGTGAGAAAAAGGAAAATCTATGATGGCTTGAAGTTAAAGAGCGGAACTCCTGACTACCATTCTAGACTGATCAAGAGACTAATAGTTTAAAATCTCAGCAGGCCTTGTTCACGATATGCAGAAAAAAAAGTGCTGGAGTTTAGATACCTCTGGAATTTTTCCAGTGTTACAGGTTTGTAATACTTGAAGCCCTACATTTCTAAGAAAATATTTCTTGCTAAGTTGTTTCAGGCAAGCCCAAGACTTTGTAATTTTTAAAGGGTCCAAGTTTTTTATTTTTCTCCAATAACAGACCAGCTTCTTTTTCCTACCATCACAGATGTAATTTCTTTTATGTTGTCAAACATAAGGTACCAAATATGATGCAAAAAATTGTTCAAAACAACAAAAAACAAACAAAAAAAAGGATACACAATGCATTTGAATAGTAAAAATATCTGGCCTTCTGATTTTATCATTTACAAGTTATTCACAACCCAATAACCTTTTCACCTTTTTTCTCCCTTCTCAAAATAACGTTTTAAAAAGTTTTGTTTTAGAGTTTACATCCTCCAAATGTAAGGATGTAGCTTAGTGTGAAATCTATATTTAGCACATAATTAAATACATGAAATTTATGAAGTGATGTGCGCAGTGAAAAGACAGTATCCTAATCCCACAAGCTTACATTTTGGTAGGAATAACAGGACAAGAACCAAACATGAATTATTAAGTGATGAAATAAAACAGAGTAGCACCAGTGACTGTAGAGGTCTACTGCCAGTTTACCATCTCCTTGTGAAAAACAACTTTAAAAAATCACTTATGTACAAAAAATCCTTGTTGCATGAAATACATTTTCAAGTGAGTTGTGTAATTAATTATTTATGAGGAAAAATTAAGGTTAGGGGGTGATAACAGGAAAATCCCAGGCACATAAATATGAACAAAATAACTCAATTACCATCCATATCAGTTTCCATTTCTTCTCCTTCTTGAGTATTACTGGGTCTCTGGATCTTTGGCTTGATCACAAATGGACATTCTTTCCGGCACAGATCTACTTCATGCTGTGATCAAGATAAAAACAGTAAGAAAATCCTCCATGTATTTAAGGGTTAGAACAATTATACTGGAAGAACACTGCAGGTAGATTACAAAATTGGTTTCTGGAAAAAGAAGAGTTACAAGGACAGTTCCTAAGTTCAGCTCTCACTGAGTATAAAAACACATGCAAGGAGTGGGCATGATAGTGCACACCTTTTAATCCCAGCACTTTGGGAGGCCAGGGCAGGATGATTACAAGTTTGAGCCCAGCCTTGGCAATTTAGTGATTAAGTGAGACTCTGTCTCAAAATAAAACCTTAAAGAAAGGGCTGAAGATATAGCTTAGTGTGAAAGTTCCAGGTTCAATTCCCAGGGCTGCCAAAACAAAGCAAAACAGAAACCTCTACTCAAAGCACTCCCTGGATAATAATACCTCAAGTCTATAAATGAAGATAGAAAGTCCACTGTGAGACTGAAAAGCTGCCATGTCCAGGTTGGTGATGAGGTCAACCACTCTGACTGCTCTGGTGACAAATGTTATCTGGTCCTGTTCATCACCAAGAAACTTTATGACCTATTAAGGATAGAAAGTGAAGCAAAAACAATTAAAATACAAAGCTACAAAAACTATTCCTTTGTAAACATGCAGCTTGGGCCCCAACGAGTCAGCACAGTATAGGAGGTAAACGTGTTTGATTTTTTTGTGCTTTCCTAGTGACGGGTCTAGGATTTCAAGGACTCATCTACCCCAAGGTAATATTTATGTCACAAAGTACCTTTATCAGAGTTCACACCTAACGTCATGCTAACATATATATATATACCTTGAGAAATACGCAAGGCCTCCTGACTATTACATTGTACTAGACTGTAACAAATCAATAATGGTGATAGCTGCTGTTCCAAGCTGTTAATGAAATAACTTGAATGCCAAAGTAGAAAATTTTAACTATAACTGTTCCTGGGTAACCTTATTTTATCTGCATTCACTGTGTTTAACATTTCAAAATTGCAATTATGTACTCTCTCTTCCCAATAAATGTTTAAAAAAAAACCCAGTAGAGCACCTTCAGTAAGGCTTCCATCATTCCGCAGGAGACCAAGGCTTCACCACCAGCATCATAGCTGGCCAGATGGTATAAAAAAGAGAAGAGAGCAGTGGCAAACTGGTGAGGGTATGGATCCATGGAAGGATCTATGATAAGAGATTGGGATAGGGAGAGAAAGCAAACTCAGACATTGATGATAAATTGGCAGGATGTTAAAAGACAAAAACTCCAAAAAACAATCCCCCCAAAACAACTAAAAACAAAGGGCAGACCCCCCTTCCTGCCTGGGATGATCACCATTAATACTTACCAATCATGGCCTGGATACAGTTTCGTACAAGTACAGGCAAAAATCCATGGTAGGAGGCAGTTCCAGTACAGTCAATAATACTGCTGAGTTTGGGAGTTCGCTCCAAATGGACAATTGATGTTAATGTTCGTAAAGAAGCAGCTTTAATCTCCTATGAGAATAAGGTAAGCACAAAACATGTCAAATAAGACACGCAGATACCTGAATCAAGGTGCTAATATCCCAAACATAAAATTTAAGTTATTTTGTTGGTAACTACTTGGGGAGATAGAGGCCTGTTAGGAGTAACATTGAAAATATTGCATTATTTCAAGATGTAATATCCAAAGTAAAAGAAATAAAAGGGCCAAGCTTTCCTTTAGGGGTTCTAACATCCTGGGAAAAGCAAAAGGGCAAATAGCTTATCAGCTTAGTATGTGGAGAAAATTATTGATACTTACCATAAGCTGTTTATCTGTTATCTGAAGGACATCTACCAACTCCTCAATTAAGCCATTATACAAGATACTGTTTGCAGATTCCTGCAAGGCATTGGAATACACTACAAAAGGAGAAACAAACACTTTAGGCAAGAAGGCAGTGGTTAAGCCACTGCCCAGAGAGACCTTTTGCCATCTACAGGTTCTAGGAAGGATTCCCTTCCAAGCAGCAAGGGAGGACAGAACCACTGAATTCTAAATGACTCAATCAAATACAGTGATAAGCTCTAAATACTAACCCAATTTAGATTCCTCTATTAAAGTACCACTGGTGTTGCTCAAGAATTTTGGGGGACAGAAGTATGAAAAGAGAATGAAGATTTAATTTTTTTTGTAGCATCACTATTTGATATAATCTTACTATGGCCTTGGACATACAGCTGCATTATAAACACATTCTAAAGAGAATTTATGGATTTTTCAGACTAAGAACTTGTATGGCTCTGTAGTAAAATTTAAGAATGCAAATAATCCTTTTTTTTTTTTGCAGTACTAAAGATTGAATCCAGGGTCTTTTCATTAAACTACATCCCTAGCCCTCTTTTTATTTTGAGACAGGTTCTCACTAAGTCACAAAGTTGTCCTGGCTGGGAATGAACTTAAAATCCTCTTGCCCCAGCTTCTCAGAGTGCTAGGTTTATAGGCATGTGCCACAATGCTCAGCTAGAATGCAAATAATCAACTTTTAATTATTTCTATATTGAGGTAATACTGGACACATAGTGCCTTGAAGCTAAGACAAATTGGATTTGAGCATATTCATTTATATTTCCAACAAACATTTTGTTAAGTAACTACTAGTATGCCAAGAGTTATGCTAGATGATATGAGTACAAATAAAAACAGAAGGAACACAATTGCAAGGAACACATAGTTTAAAATGAGCAGACAAAGGCAGGTATGGTGGCACATGCCTATAATCCCAGCACTGAGAGTTTGGGGCAGGAGCTCGAGCCCAGCCTTGGGAACTTAGTAAGACCTTGTCTCAAAACAAAATAACCAAAAAAAGGGCTGAGGATGTAGCTCAGTGTGAAGGCTTTGGATTCAATCTCTGGTACCCAGCACACACATAAGAACAGACAAATGAATAAAAGCACAATTAAGGTAGGTAGTAACAGCAGCAGCTTACCATTTTATACCTTCGTGCCTGGCCTGTGCTAGACTGCTATATAGGTTTTCTTTTAACCCTCAGATGTCTATAAATTTGGTCTCAACATAAAATAAAGAAATTGGGACTGAGATGATAAACATGTTGCTAATATGTAATCTGTAGAATCAGGGTGAGAGCCCAGGCCTGATTCCAAACTTGTGTGCTTTCCACCCTCTACCCAGTGGAAGTTAAGTGTGCAATATTGACTACTTAGTATTTTTGGACTTTAAAATATTTATACTTCTGAAAGATGGGAGAAGAAGAAGATAAAATAGCAGAAGAAAGGGCAGGGACAACTGGTAGATGACTAGGTGCATATCATTAAAAAAACAAAAGCTGTGACTAACCTCATATGACATGTCAATGAGGATCATATTTTTCTGTTACAACAGTTATGAGCTTGAGAGTAATGAGTAATGACTGTAGTGAACACTGAGAGTGTGAGCTATAATTTAAGTTGCCACTTTGGTAACTACACTAAGACTCATAACAACAAAGATGGATGTAATTCAAAGGAAGTCAAGTTTTCTGCCTAGTTAGGATCTATTAATTTAGTATTCTTCTCTTACCTAATATAGATATTGCATGCAGTCTGGCCTGAACAGCTTGCAATCGCTTCCTGTGATTAGAAAAGCCATGGGCCAGCCGTATGTGTGTAAATAACAGCATCTATACAAAAAAGACAAGACCTCTATTAGGAAATCATTGGAAAAAGTGAATATTCTTTCTGGAGCTAACACTTACCTGTAGGGCTCCATAGTAAAATGGTTTATTGTTCCTTTTTGCAAAGGTAGCAAACCCAGTGGGGTTCCATTTTCTCTGAGATTAGCTGACAAAATGGAAGTTTTGAGAGGGGCTCCTGGAAGTTTAATATTCAAAAGTAAGCCAAAAACTATCACTATAACTGATTGGTTCTTAATAAGTAGACTGTTAAATATCTGATTACTGCCAAAATGAGAAGAAAATATTTTCTCCTGAATACACTCAAATTATTGAAAAAGCTCATTATCAGATACCATAATGAGCCAGTAGTTTATGTTTTTCTCAAACTCCCAGAAGGACATAGGCGGTTATTAAGTCCTTATAAAAATGAAGATATTAAGACTCAGAGAGGGCCTGGGATTTAGCACAGTGGTTCCAGCGCCTGCCTCGCAAGCGCAAGGTCCCGAGTTTGATCCCCGGTACCAAAAGAAAAAAAAAAAGAAAACAAGACTCATTAGAGAGGCTCATCTTCCCATGGTCTGACTCTAAAGTGGACATGATTTCTGCTATGTAGTCTCCCTCTCCAGCAAATATCATGAATCTATTTATAAAAACACCACACTATTTGCCAAGGAAAGAAAGGAAGCAAAGGAAATGGTAGAGACCAGTAGTCGATAACTATGTACACATCATTAAAGAAACAAAAGCTGCCAGGCGAGATGGTGCAAGCCCATAATCCCAGCATCTGAGAGGCTGAGGCTGGAGGATCACTCTACATAGTAAGTTCAAGGCCGGCCTGAACTGCATAGCAAATCCTTGTCTCTCACACATGCACACAAAAGCTGTGATGAGACACATGAACAAAATATTTTTCAGACATATCATACCTGCTTATCCTTAGGAATGCTGTACATTTTGGTAAGAGATTCCATGATTTCAGAAGGGCTTTCTGAAATCTACATTAGGAAAAAAAAGTTAATAACAGAACAGCAACCAAACATTAAGAAACTAGCCAAGTGTCAAAGATTCCTCTTACCTTGTCAAGTTGTTCTATATGAATATAATGTAGTGTATTACTAGTTGTCTGAAATTAAAAAGATACGAGCTGTTAGGAGTCACTCAACATCTTAGATTCCCCTGCTACAGGCTGTAAGAGCTGCCCCAAAACAAATATTTCATCCCGGGTTCAAAACTGAATGCTCGTTAAAAAAAAAAAAAAAAAAATCAAGGTAACTTTAAAATCCTCTAAAATACCCATTTTATGTAGAGGATATTCACACTTTTCGTATTTTTCTTTGTTCCTTTTAAACCCTTGAATGACTTATCTCCACAAGGTCAGTAATCACAGCAAAGAGTGACTCCATAAAAATAGTTTCTCTTTGAATATGCACTACAAAGTTTATAAGCATTAATCTACAAAGCCTTTATTTTTTTAAGACTTTATTTTTTAACCACTTATCAGTTTACCCTGAGCACCACTCAAGCAGGTGTTGATTTCAACCAGTTGATTCTTACATTGAGTAAATTTGATAAAACTTTAAAAAATATTTCCTGTTATATTCTTATAAAAATTAATGAAAAATATATGCAATTTTTGGACATCCTGTAGTTATATAATTGGACTGCTAAGTGATAAATATTATAGGTAGAAGAATAAGGATTTTATTCACTGGGCTACTCCTAAACAAAAATGAATGTTAGTACTTCCTCAAGAAATACACAATGAACAAATAATTTAAGTAGGATCCTATATGCAACATTATTATAGGACTTCTGCAGAGTGGCTTAAGTAAAGAAACCTGAGTCATCATATCCAAGACTATTATACTTTATGTTGGAACTCTAAAATGAGACTGTGAGAAAAAATACACACGACACAGCAGTGTCTTATAAAGGGAGTCCTATTTTTTGGTAGGCCTCAATCTAAGTTAAGATCCAACCTTATCAGAGCTGGGCATGTAATCAGTAAGAAGCTGCTATAGGTATAGCTTTGTAGGGCAGCAATGTAACCCAAAACATGCCATTACTTAAAACTGAGGAAGTTCTATAAAAGTCAATTCCTGGGTGTGTTGGATACACAGGCATTTTGCCTCGAACTACAAAGCCCCTCCTCCCTGGCTGTGTAGCCTCACTCTGGGGCTCCCAGCCTGGCCAGTGCTGACCAGAAAGGCACCCAGAGCAGTTGCCCGCTTCTGCTCTAGGCAAGTCCATTCGAGTTACAGCTTTGACACATGTAAGATGTAGTGTATGGCATTTTCAGAAGGTGGCATGGTCCTTGAGTGAGTTACTGGTATTTTACATCAACAAAATAACTCAATTTTACAAGTTGCAAACAAAAATAAAAACTGTTCCTCTTGTGCATTTTTATTCTTTTAGAATAAATACATATTGCTGTAATAAAATTGCCTTTAATCACTTAACAAGCCTAACCTTGACTCAAGCAATGAATGCCTATAACATAGTAAATGAAGAAAGCTAGTAGTTTCATAACATAAAGCAGTATCATTTATAGCTTATCAGTCATGTACTATGCAGCAGGAACTACAAAGCCAGAAGGAGAGTGGTCTTCATACCTGCAGCCATGGAGGCTATTTTTGTTAACTGTCAGAATTTGTTAACTATAATTATGATACGTAGTCCAAAGAATGTAGTAACCTCCTTATCATGGTAATTGTTCCTCCCCTTTGAAGACTTATTCTGTTGACTAACTGAAAAGACCACTTGGGTTCCATGCATGGAGTCTGGGTGGCTCTGAATGCCTTGGGGCCCCAGCCTTGCCTCCATTTCTGCATTCTGCACCTGCTCCCTTCACAGCGGGCTGATGTGCCTGGGGGACTGTTTTGTTTCAGGAATTACTTGGCCAGGGCCCTTTGAACTGCAGTGTCCCAATAGAGTACTAGATATTATTTATGTAAGGATGAGCACCTTTTTTTTAAAAAACAATGCCCTTTCAGAAATGTCTAACCACTTTGGAAATGAATGACACCTGGTGATAAGAACAGTTATTAAAAGTCTACCTCTTCTAGGAAAAAAAAATTCAATCCCAATTATAGTAGATTGTAGACTTTATTGAATAAAGACTCACCTTTTTCTCAATTTTGACCTCAGCTCCAGGGTCTGCATAGAATTCAAAATGTAGTGTAGTTGCACTGGGTGGGTATTTCTGTGTATAAAGCATATCAAAGAAACAGATGCTGAGCTTCAAGTGATTTTAGACAAGGCAGGCATCATTTCTCCCAACTCGTCTCTCAAAGTCCTGGCCACTATGGCAAAAGAACTGTTGCAGCAGAATGAGCAATGTATTCAGGACTTATAGTGCCTTTAATTCCTTGTCTTTAAGAGGGACTCAAATGAAATGAGACTTGTTCAAAACAAAATCAGGATGGAACCCAAAGCTAAAATTTCCACTTTTTGAACTTGTAAGTTATCAGTTAGCCTTTCTTTCAAGAGACTAATTCTGACTATAGCTATTCTGAAGGGCAAGAGGAGGAGCAAGTCTGTCAAGCAATAAATGACTAAGAATCCAATAAAGGATGGAAAACAAATACCAAGGTCTAGGTACCAGCTAAAGAACAGAAAAGAAAACTTTTATGGTAACCTTAGTGTCTATCATCAGCCTTCTGAAATACCTTGAAGATACTGGCTTATCTTGACAATACTTTCTTTTACACCATTCCACACCATGTCTTACGGTATCTGTTGTTCTGTGCAGGTACATAAGAAGCCGATATAAACTAGATCTAGTTTAACACCAGAAAAGCAATGGGACAAACAAGATTTAAGATGACAATACTAAAATGTCTCCTTGAAAGAAACCACTAGCATTGGCTCCTTCTTGAGAGTGAAGGAACTTATCAGTGTATATACTTTCATACTCTGAATTTTGTAATATGTGTATGCATTACTTTCTTTTATTTTTATTTACTTTATTTTTTTTGATACCAGGGATCGAACTGAGGTCCTTGCACTTATGAGGCAGGCGGTGGCACCACTGAGCTAAATCTGCAGCCATTATGTTCTTTTAAAAGTATACATGTTTCTCAATTCCTTCTTTCATCCCTTTCCAGTGCTGGGGATCAAACCCAGGGCCTCAACCTTGCTAGGCAAGCCCTATCTCAACTGAGCTACATTCCCAGCTTAGGATGTGTGAATTCTTAACACAAGCTATGACTCAAACAAGTAACAGACATCAGGAAAGTCTCGTCTTGTCTAGTCTAGTCTTAGTGTTTTGCCCAAGAGGCAAAGTATAATACTGACATGCATAAGGAGGTTCAGAATTAACCAACTGAACTTTAAATTAAGAATTTATGTTCTCAGAATTCCAGACTGAATACTCTTAAGCTCACCGCCCATATTACCAAGACCTATTCATAAAATACCAAAGAAAGTGTATCAGCTAAGATGGGGAAGGAACTTGCTCTAATTTACTGATTTTTGTGAACAGAAATAAGTCATTCTTTTGGGAGAAAAAGACTTGCTAAGATAAATTTGTGTAGTTTCATTACACCTCTTTGTGCTAAACATGACAAACTAGTCACAGAATTATAAAAAATCCAGTTGTTCCCCGTGGCTCCAAGAGCAATGTACCAAAGCAGAAGGGAGTATGACCTGAACTCATGACCTGACCATGGGTGAAAAGACGTGGGGGTAAACATGAAAAATACGTACAACAGTTATAGTGCTCAGTAAGTGTAATAGAAGAACTGCTTTCAGGCAGCCATCCCTAAATAATGCTTAGAGTTCTAGCTCAGTGTTGACAATGGAAGTAGTTACTCCCTACTCCGGAACTGGGTATGAACATATATTGTCTCTGAGAATCTGTATCATCAGCACATTGAGAGCCCATGTGCTGACAGACTGCTTCCAAAGGTATGCTGTTTCAACTGATATCAGCTTTCTCAAAAGTAATGTTAATTAACAGCTTTATACACCATATATTCATTATAAAGTAAGACTTAGAAAGAGACCACAGTTCAGGCAAAGACAGCCATATCCAAAGGAGTTACTTACCATCATATGTAAGTCTCTGCAACATTCTGCAAGTCCAAATCCATTCTCCTTTCCACCCCAGCTCTTAGAAAAAGAAAAGGACAGTGTTAAGACAGTGCTTATGGTCTTATGTTGTTCATGCATATGAAATACTTAACAGTATGTAGCTACTTGGAGCATAATGTTAAGAAGACATCCAGCCAAGGATTCAGCTCAGCGGTTTTGCTGCCTGCTGCGCAAGCGCAAGGACCCGAGTTCGATCCCCAGTATAAAAAAAGAAAAAGAAAAAGAGGACATCCAACCTGAAGGTGGTGGCACATGCCTGTAATCCAAGCACTATGGTAGGCTGAGACAAGAGGACTGCCAAGTTTCAGTTCCATCTGCGGAACTAAGTGAGACCCTGTCTCAAAATTTGAATGAACGAATGAATAAATAAATAAATGAAGTGGAGATACAGCTCAGTGTAAAGGCAAGGTGGTATATCTGATTTAGTTTCTTCAATAAGATCAATTTCAATTTTGTGCAGATGTTCCTGTCTGTATTAATGCTTGCTGACAGGTCATTCATGCCTGACACTATGCCTGCTCACATTTCTCACCAGGGTGGAATCGCATGCTGTTCAATTCCTTTTTTCAATGTGAGACAACTTATAAGGCAGAAGGCCTTGTACTACTGTACTTTGCTATCAAAGAATAAAAACTCATCAACAAGCTCCTGAAGTAATGGAAAGAATGGTCCAATTAATAGGCTTCCAAATCTAAAGCTCCACCATATAATCTTGTTTACCAACTGTCCAGCATCTTCAATAGCCTTTGAAATATCAACCATTTTAGCATTATTATATTTTTACATTTAAATTTTTGGTGGTCTTCCTAGCTCTTGAGGAGCATCAATGAATTATTACTTCCACTTTCCCCTTAATTCTGTAGATAACTCACGCCTGACATGGTGTAAGCACAAATGCTACTTAAATCCATGCCTTCATTTTATTCCCGTGAATGCAGTTTGCATCCCAATCACCTTGGATCTGGGCTACTACCAAGGCATAGAGGGCGCTCTCTTTCTACATCTAAATGTTTCCTTGTAAAATGTAGTTATCATGTCATTACCCCTTCAATAGTCTTTAAAATAGAGGAACACTATATAAATCACTGAAATTGCCATTCAAAGTTTCCATTACACAATGCTACTCCTAAACCTAAAAAATAAATGTATCAAACACAAATCAACAGACTATCCTTTGAGAAACAAGCTTTCTCAAATTGCTGACAGCCTTTCTCAACTCAAGTATCATATATGAAGCATAAAACATTTTATTAATTCTCCAAACTAACTAGTACTCCCCTCAAGCACACTAGTCATATTTTGTTACACATAATGGATACTTTCAGGCATAACAGCTTACTTCTATAGTGGAGACCCTGGTGAGAAAGGCTGCTCGGAGACTGGTATATTCCCCCACTGCCAGTTGGTTAACAATGGACTATTTAGTGCCAGTGATGTCAGTAAAAGTGGTAGAGTCGGGAATTTAAAAGCTTATCCCCCTTCACAAAAGTAGTGAATACACTGGCAAAAAAATGTCAGAATCAACTTTATCAGAACTCCAGAAACTAGTTTCCAGCAACCAGAAAAATGCTAGAGGAAAACAAATAGGAATGAATCTCAACTGAGGTTTTTTTTTAGACAAGGTCTCGCTATGTAGTACAGGTTGGCCTCAAACTCGTCATAATCCTCCTGCCTCAGCCACCTGAGTGCTGGGATTACAGGCATGTGCTGCCATGACCAGCTCTCAACTAATGGTTTTGTGATATTTAACATACCTGACCCAATCCCATATTCCCCAGCTCAGCAGTGGCCGAAGCAGCCCATATTCTTGAAGTGAGCAGAATGAATCTTACTCTCAAATAATTATGGTTGTTTGTTTTAGCTGGCCTGGTGGCCCCATGAAGGACCAGGTCAAAGGGCTTGCCACTATTTCACTTAGTTTGGAATTTTCTCAGAGGATGCAGGTGGGCAGATACTTACTGAAAACATTTAAAGGCAAATGCACTTGATCCCATCCTAAGGCAACTCAAAAGACAGTTCCAACAAACAACAGAGGAACAGGAAAGCTTGGGAAGAAAGGGTTGAACATGAGATGTATTGAGAAACAAAAGCTTTGAAAGTTTCCACATATTCCTGGAAACCTAAAAGATAACATGCATGCTCAAGGCCAGCATGTTCTTAGAAAAGGTTAAGAAGGTCCCAGGTTCCCACTTCTGCAGATCAGGCAGAAGGAAGTGAAGGCTAAGGCAGAACTAAACTCTTCTGGCTCAGAACATAGCCACAGAGCTCATCTGCAAAGACTGAGAGGCTTTTGTAGACTTTTTGGTTCTAGGAGTTTTATAGAAATCATTACCTGACCACTAAGATACTGTAACAGAGTTGAAGGGCCACAACTCATCAAATTACACAGTCCCTGATGGTTCAAATGATGATACTTTTTGACTCTGTGATGACAGGAACCCCATTTAAACTGAGGAGTATTTGGAACTTATGATTTTTTTACATTACGGTAGGTTAATGGAGACATAACCCCACCATTTGTGGTTCACAATTCCAAAATGCAGCGACAACAAATCATGGGCAGGGTGAGAATTTTGATTTCCAAAGGTGCCCCACTTTACCATTCACCTAAAGCATGCCTAGTTTTCAGCAACAAACAAAATTATCAGGCATGCAAAGAAAAAAATAATGGCCAACAGGAAAAAAAAAAGGAAACCAATGAAAACTGTTCAAGAGGAAATCCAGAAGAAATCATGTGCAAAAATGAAAAGAAATATGAGAAATGATAAAAGGTAAAATAAAAATGAGCTAAAGAGATCAGGGAGATGCCATCAAGTGTACTAACACATGCATAATGAGAGTTCCAAGGAGTTGAGTAGGGAAAGTAAAGGGGCATGAAAATTACTTAAAGAAATGATGGCTGAAAGCATCCCAGTTTGACAAAAAGACATGAATTCACAAGTCCAGGAAGCTTAATAAATATCAAGAAAAAAACTAGATAACCATACCAAAGTATATTAAAATCAAACTGTCACAAGCCAAAGTGAGAATCTTGAAAGCAGCAAGACAGTCAAGTAAAAGGGATACTCAGTAAAATCAACATCTAGCCATTTGTACCTCTGAGAAGTATCTATTCAGTTGCTCATTTTTGATTGGGTCTATTAATTTGGAGGGTGTTATGGTTTATATCTAAAATGTTCCCCAAAGCCTCATGCACCCCTAGGTGGGGATCTGGGAGTGACTGGATCTTGGGTGACAGCTGCAGCAGTCCACTGATTGGATTAGCATGGCTCTGGGCATGGCTGAATGAATTTTCTGAAGACAGAAGACCCACCTTGGGTGTAAGTAACACATAGCAATTGGCTTGTAGCCTGAATGGAGTAAAAAGGAAAAGCGAGGCTTGCTGTTGCTGACTCTTGCCTGCCATGCCATGCTATGATGTTTCTCCTCTGCCATGTAGCCCTGCCTTGGAGCCAGAAGACTATGGAATGAAACATGAGCCAAAATAAACCTCTCCTCCTTTAACTTTGGGAGTTGGATATTTTATCCCAGCAAAGAGAAAGTAACCAAGACAAGGGGTTTTTTATTTTCGATTTCTTTGAAAATTCTAGGTATGAGACCGCTGTCAGAGGAGTAGCTTGCAATTTTTTTTTCATTCTGTAGGGTCTCTTCACTCTGTTGTTTCCTTTGCTGTTTTTAATTTGATATAATCTCATTTGTTGATGCTATTTCTTGTGCAACTGGGGTTCTGTTTAGAAATTCTTTCCTGTGCCTATGTCTTCTAAGAGTTTCACCTTTTTTATTTTTCAGCAGATTAAATGGAAGTGGCCTATATATCCATCAACAGATGAATGAAAAGAGAAAATGTGGTATTTATATGTAACGGAGTACTATTGTGCCATAAGGATAAATCTGAGTCATCTGTAGGAAAATGGCATCTCAAGACCACATTAAATGAAATAAATCAGACACACAACCAAAACATGTTCCCACCGGATTGAGTCACCAATGCTAGGGCCAGGGATTTAGCTCAGTGGTTTCACTGCCTGCTGTGCAAGTGCAAGGACCCGAGTTCAATTCCATGTACCAAAAAAAAGAAAAGAGGGGTGGTTG